>JAXCLQ010000320.1:0-10072 GCA_035584115.1 Cedrela odorata
GTGCATCACAGCAAAAGAAACAAAAACGGATTTTACAACAATGAAACAAACTCATTTCTTTAGCAAAAATAAGAAAATCAAAGTAAAAGTGGAAGCTTAAACTGCATGCCTGCAGGTAGGAAAGTTAAATCTGCAATCCTTTTCTCAATATCCCTAATAATTTTGTCTCGTCCTCTTGCTAGAAATGTTCCAGAGCTTGTCCGTACCCTGTAAATCGAAAGGTATATCATATGTTTAACGTATAAGGGGATTCATAAAAGAGGAATGAAAAGAAATCAGAAAATTTCATCTTCCAGATTTAACTTAAATTACAAACCTGCTATCTTTACTCTTGCCAGTTTCACTATCAACAACGGTGGACTTTTTCATATGAGGCTTGGCAAGATTGATGAGGTACTCACACTCCTCCTTGCTCTGTTCAAAAAAGGTGATCAAATTTGGTATGTGACAAATTTAAATCACATGAAATTGAGCCTTGACATGGCATTAATTTCTTTAGATGAAAATGCAAAATATTTCTGGGATGAAGAAACTGAGAAACAGAGTGGAATATTATTTTAACTACTCTTAAGATCAAAATCCAGAGCTTTTTCTACACTCTCTCACACATGCCCACGAACAAACACACAAGTCCGTGAGGGTACATAGAACATGTAATGCAATTTTATAATTACAGATCATTCAATATGATTCATATCCGATTCAGGAGACAATGTAAAGGGTGTAACACATTAACTGCAATAACGGTTAATGTTTTTATGATCGTCCTTTCAGATTTACTTTCCAGATGTGTAATCCTTTAGTAATGCTAGCTAATTCACATCAAACTACAAGTTCTTCAAAAATCAAAAGATGCAAGGCTTAATCAATTTCTCATAAAAACGCATGCCAACATGAGTGAGAATGGCAACATTTCTAAGCTTCATTGTAGAAAAACAGTATTAATAAAGTAATACAGATATACTCACCAAGAAATTATGATAAACAAAAGCTCGAGGCTCCCAAGAGACCACCTCTACCCACTGTACCGGTCTTCCATCATCTTCTTCATCACTTCTACAAACAAACCAAACAAAAAAAAATTCAGGAAAATTATTAAATCACTCACCAATTTAACAATCTTTAAATTATATATATATATATATATATTAAAAAAAAAACATACTTCTGCAGAGTCTTGTGCACAATCGAGCTGAGGTCGTTTGCTATCCGCGAATCGCCTGAATGGCTCGGCATCGAGACGATTCCAAGAGCGAGAAGAATCAAAATCACGAATGTGAACATAATCAACACCGTCAAAATCAGCGTGGAAGACGACGATTTTCGCTGTGGAAGTCGCGAAAGCCTCGGTTTCGCCATTGCTCTTCGAATAGCAAAATCGAAATTCTCAAACCCGAACAAAAGAAAATTCCAAATTCGATCGATCCGTACTAACTATCGAAGAGCGAGATCTGGACCGAAGTGAAAGACTTTGTATTAGAAGAAGAAATGACTTAAAAACTACATACGCGCTTCTTTTTATTTATTTATTATTAATTTTTTATTTTTATGTGCAGTGTTCGCGAGTTTTGGTGCTGAATTTTAGCACTTGTATATATATATATATATAACAGTCTGTCTTAAGCGGTTGGCCGCTACGGTTTCTGTTATGACCTTCTTTTTTATTTTATTTTATTTATAATTAAGATATTAATTTATTATTTTTAAAAATAAAAAATAGAGGGTTAAATGTTTATTTTAAATGATTTTAAAAGAAAAAAATAATTATTAATTGGCTTAATAAATTTAAAATTGCACAAGTCAACCACAAGGATAAGACTTGGTGATTATGAACATAAATTTCTAGTTTGGTTGGCAGCATTGGATATAGACAAGACTCTAGACTTGGCAATCCACAATGACGGTTAATAAATAAATAAATAAATAATTAATTATATTATAAAATATAAAATTAATTTATAAATTTTATTAAAATATAATATAAATCGTTCATTATTAATAATTATATTACATATTAACGTACGATTTAAATCAATAACAAAATGATCAAAAATCTCTATTCTTTTCAAATTGCTTTCTCAAGTTTTGAGATCCAAAATTATAATGCACAAAATATTAACCAGAATTTGTGACATCATATATTTTATTATATAATTTTAATAATTAAAATTATATTTAATGTGTATAAATAATATGGCATAATCAATACGAGATACAATTAGAACCATTCTAATGGAATTTAACACTTGCAGAAAACCAAATCTACGGAGAAAATGTTCTTTACAATGATATCTGCATCCAAATTTATGCAGTTTCTGCCAACACACTTATTCAGAAGTAAGTCCAATTCTCTCAATGGAACATGCAACAATTCAAACATTTCAATCACATTTCACATCATCAATCAATAACAGTTTCAATTGAACAATCAATTGAAGCAGCTGCTGCACTGATCTAAAAGACTCCAAGAGAAGTGGGATACGGAGAAACAGGCTTATTAGTAAAGCAATTGGGGTTATAACTTGAACTTCTTTTCTTGGGATTATCCATGGCTGGTTGGTTTAAGTATGCATACTTGCTCTTTGTCCACCTGCACAAAAATACCAATTAGCTTTCAATCTGGCAATTCTTGTACATCTATTCCAATTCACAGCAATTCTGTTTTACCAAATATGTAGGAGATTTCAACTAACCAATCCTTTATTCCAATGCGCACTTCATTGTTGTTCTGGTTTACTCCGCTACTGCTAACAGCAGGAACATCCTTACCCGTTGTGTCATCATCATCATTCTTCAAGGATTCTTCGAACTGTTTATAGTCTTCCTCCTGCACAATCATAATTTTTAGAGAAAATAGTTCGAAAATTCACATGATTTTTTAACAACTGCTAAGAGCCCAAATAAGCTCTTACTGAAAGATTACGAGCCCTGATACGCGCAGCAGCCTTGATAGCAGCTAGGAGGTGATCTTCCTCGTCAATGTGCTTCTGCCTCCAAAAGCTGGCAATCTCTTGCTTTGTTATACTTTCTGTAGTAGTTTTCCGCGCCCAGAATCTTTGAACTGGCACAGGTGGAGGCGGCGGCGGTGGAACTGCCTGTTTTGTCTCTGCAACAACACTTTCCTTTTCTTTCATCTTCAGAAGACTTTTTGTTTTCCAAATCTGCCAGTAAGCATGCAGTTTTAGATCACAACATAATAGGAGACATAAAAGAAAAAGGCAAAACCAACCCTCAAGAGTTATTGATCCAACCAACCTTTCAACTCTGACTGAGAGAATTGTGTTTCCGTACAAATTGCAGAGAATATACAAACCTGGTTGGTGGTTTAGCATGTGTAGAGCAAATTTTGAATGGTAGATAAGCCTAAATTTTCAAATAAAAAATGACTTAAACAGTGAACATTGAACATCCAGATTCCAGTAATTCCAATTCCTAACAAACGTTAAGGACATGGAGTATCCAATAAAAAGAAAGTAAAAACTTTAATAGAATAAAATAAGGTTATTCATCCAACTAACCGATAACTACAAGACTACAAGGATGCGTAAGTTCATAGTTGGTTCCTGTATAAATAATGGAATGGGATAGTAACATTTAGGTCCCTACTTTAATTTATTATTAACAGTAAGGTCTTAATTTAGCTACTTGTGTCAAATAAATTTCTGATTTTGTCTGGGTTTAGTTACAAAGAAGGTCGTCAAACACGGATTATTCATGTAGATATGTTAATTATTGATGAAAATATTAAAACACCTTTTAGTATTTGGAGCCATCAGCCACGGGAATCGCAGAGAAAAGAGGAGAGCAAAATTTGACTGCACAAAAGTGGAAAACAGGACTAGCAGTATAAACACTTCCATAAAACAAAACTTGCAGAGAAAATGTGCTTTACAATGATAATATGTCCAATTTTTGGCACTTCACTTGTTGCAGAGTTTACAAGGAATTTCTTAACAAGCACGTTTGCAAGCACACTTATTCAAAAAGAGCAACTCTCAATAGAAAGATGCAACAATTCATACAATGTAATCCAGTTTCACAATATTAATCAATACAATCAATCGAAGTAGCTCCACTGGTCTAAACGAGTACAATAGATGTAGGATACAGCGGAAATAGGCTTATACATAAAACAAACGGGAGCGTAAGTTGAAGCTCTGTTCTTGGGAGTATCCATGGACTCAATAGCTGGTTGGTTTAACTCTGCATAGTCGCTCTTTGTCCACCTGCTCATTTTGGTTAAAAAATATCAGTTGAATAAACTTAAAGCATAGTCTTCAATTTGTCATTTCTTGCACAACACTACTATTTCACCAGAATTTAGGTTTTCGGAAAGAGAAGTGTTCTCGATTATATCAAGAATAATTTTAAGTATGTAGAAGTTCAACTAACCAGTCTTTTATGCCCATGGGCACTTCATTGTTATTCTTCTCTTTTTTGCTGTTGTTGGTGGTAGGAACATTCTTCTCTGGTGCATCAAAGTTCTCATCCTTCAAGGACTCTTCAAACTGCTTGCAGTCCTCCTCCTACAAAAATTGGTGATTAAATTCAACTGATTAAGTACACTATAATTTTTTATGAGCTCATCTGAGGCCTTGAAGAATAGTAGCAGTAGGTGCTCAACAGGGCCATTAACTTTCAGTAAATAAACAAGGGAAGCAACTGGGATTTCTTATACCAAAAGATAGGAAAAAGGACTGCATTATGTGTTTATATCATTCATAAGGATGTGCATTTAGTAATTGTGAAAGTGACAACGAATTTTGGCATAGAATTTCTTAATGATGACATTGATGGGTAAGAACTGGTCTATCCTGCAAAGCAGCATTAATTCAAAAATCATATTTACTACTCTTGATAATTTCAATGAAAAAAAGTTGTACCAGAGGATATTCTGTCACGAGCATAGCCATAACAACATGCAATGATACAATAAATAAATAAATAAATTTAGGACAAAATATTGCTGAAATTATCGCTCTGACAAATTGTTTCCTAAGAAATCTTTTTGTACTTCTGTTCTCTAGCCAGTTAACTGACAATTAGAATGTTACAGGACTAATGCGCTTATTCGTGTTCTCTCTCTGTTCCACTTTTCTTCCTATGGATCAAATCATGTTATGTGTGTGATCCTATCCATTATGAGCAACATAAACTTTTTCTCTTCCATATTTTATTGTCTTATTTTTTACTTGAGCATGAACAACAACTTATAGCTGAAGGCTACCTAGTGTAACTGTTTTACACGCAGCCTGCAGAGACCATATTTGTTGTGGTCTTATATGTAGTCAGAGCTAGCAAACTATCTGCAAGCAATGGCGAGAAAAGAGGAGCAGGAAGTAATGCAGAGTTAACAGCCATTATTTTCCAACAAGTGCTAAATCACACAAGTAACATAAATGCAGCACAAGTTCTTACCAACAGATTACGGGCCCTGATACGTGCCGCAGCCTTGATAGCAGCAAGGAGGTGATCCTCTTCATCAAAGCGCTTCTGCCTCCAAAACCTGGCTATCTCGTGCTTTGTTATACTCTCTGTAGAAGGTTTCAACACCAAGAATTTCTCAAGCGGCGGTAGTGAAGGTGGTGGCAGCAGAACTTCCCGTTTGGTCTTTGCATCAACACTTTTCTTTTCCAACTTTGTTGGCTTCATCTTCAAGATGCTTTAGCCAACTTTTCTTGTTCTGTGCAGTTTAATATCACAATATGACAGGAGACAAAAAGATGAATGCTATAAAGAGATTTTCGTAAACCAACCTCCAAGAGTTACTATTCCAACCTACTTTTCAATTCATACCAAGTACTGTGTATTGTCCACAAAGGTCGGCACATATATAAGTGTCCAACCATAAATGTTGCCTAAATTTTTGAGTAAAAAATGACTAAGTGAGCGTATGGAACATCTGAATTCCATAATGTGAAAACTCCAATTCTTCCAATGCCAAGAAAAATACCAGTCAACCTCTTCTAATCAACTTAAAATTATTATTATTATTATTATCAAAAGAAAAAGAGGTTGAGTTCATATCGTGAATAGAATCAGGCTCGGAATATAAGTCAATTGACTAGAATAAAATAAGTTTAACCATGCAACTAGCCACAGAACTCCATGGATGCATTTGTTGGTTCCTAGACTAGATAAATAATTAAACATGACTTGCTGTTTGATCAAATAAAACAAATGGGTATATTTCACTCACAACCACCATCATGAATAAATTTACAGGAGTCTGAATTGACTCCTAATCCCATGAATAAGCTCAATAATGTGATAACTCCAATTCTCACAAATGACAAGATTGATCCCAACAAACGTTTCGTTTACCAGTCACTCTTATCCAATCAAAGCAAATAAATTTATTTTTCTCCAGTAGTAAGGGAGGCCAAGTTCATATTATGAATAGAACCAGACTTAGAATATTGAACATCCAATAAAACAAAAGCCAAAATTAACCATCCAACCGCCCGGATAAGTCAATGGATGCAACAACCATCATTAATAAATTTGCAGGTTCTCAATTGTCTCTGAATCACATAAAAACACTTCAACTATACAGAAGATATGAAATTCGTAAACCCATCAATTCGTATATACAAATATGAAATATCATTTACACATAAATCAAATATTAAACTAGTGAACAGTAGTACATAATGATTTAAGAACAATTTTGTCAATAATGAACATATCTACATGAACATAGCAGTAAATAGTTCAAGTTTCCGACGAGATACGAAGAGTTTTGGTCTTGAACCTGTATCGAGGAAACCGAGGAATCACCTGACTGGGTCCCATATGAAACTGACCAGGAGTATCAATTGCCGGCGGCCCATCATCGTAAATATAACCGACAAGAATGCCACAGCGGTTGCATTTGATCTTGGTCCTGTTTCTATGAATTCCCCAGTAATCTATGGTTTCAAAAAACGGCATGAATTTGTTGTCTTTCTCGAAATTGAACTTGGTGTTGTCGATCATAGCAAAAGAGAGCGTGCTCTTGTTGCCTGCCGCAAAGTAGAAGTTGTCCGGATAGAGATGGCTCGTATTCAAGTTCAGATTCGTCCCGCATTCTCTGCAACTGTAGATTGAAGCCATTTTTGAGAAATACATATTACCGATTAGAAATATTATCTAATTATTAAATGATGTCATTAAATTTACTCAGAAACTTAATATAAGAAGCAATGATGATACTTTAAGAGGAGATGGTGATTTCCTAAATATAATTCATAATTCCTCGTAGATGCTTTTCCATGAATCATTTTACTTCAAAATCGCTTTTTATAAAAGCACTTTTCTATCTCATCTCCAGGGTATTTTTGTGAATGAGGAGATGCTGGAGGATCCAGGTGAAACGACACCGTCTACCTTTTGTTTTGACATTGGCACTGGCATTATGGCAGCCAGAGACAGTGACTGGAGGGTATTTTAGTCGTTCCACTTAAACATAGGGGTGGTCACCATTCGGTTTTGAACAAAAAATTGAACCGATCGATTTTTGATTATTCTAAAACCGAACCGACCTTGGTTCGATTATTTTTGTTTATTTGTATAATTTTTTAATATATTTTTATTGTTTTTAATTTAATAAATTACCAACACGTTTCACGTGATATTATATTTCTATATTATCTAAAAATTAATTTTTAATTCAAATTTTAATTTTAATTTATTGATAATTTGTTATTATTGATGATGAACGGTTTTTCTTTTTACAATAACGAACCGAACCGTTCGTTCGATTTTTTATGTCCATCCACTGATTAGACAAGGAAGGTCGGTTGGGTAACCTAGTATCCTCTATAAATAACCCCTCGGGCCTTCGCAACTCCTTCATTTGAGAATTTCTCTGCAAAGCCTTCAAAGAGGATTCTCTCAATATAGATCTCTTCTGGTCAAAGAACAACAGTTAGAAACCAAAATGTTTCGAAATAGAAACTGAAAAAAAAAAAAAAAAGAAATTCCCGTGAATTATAATACGAAAACTTCATCGAAACAAATTATATCTTCCTGTTTCTGAGAAACACTATATTAGGGTTTTCTAGATTCGATCGCCATGGATACGCGATTTCCTTACTCTCCGGCGGAGGTAGCCAAGGTCCACTTGGTCCAGTTCGGCATTCTCAGCCCTGATGAGATTGTAATTTCCTCTCGAACTCTCTTTTTTCTAGCTTCTTAGTAGTCTGTTTTGCTGAGAGATCAAATGAAAGATAAAGAAGAAAAATACCGGAATTCGAAATCTTATGAAAAGTACGAAGTGAAGAACTGTCTTTTTGTATTGTTCTTCCATTTAGTGTGTAGCTGCTAAAGAGCTAGAGTTTTAGTTTATGTTTTGTTGGTGAGAAAAGTATATTGAAAAGAAAGGAAGTGAAGCTAAGTAAATTCAGTAGACTATTGATTGCACTGCCTTGTTGAGATATTAGTTTTTGTTTTGTTCTCTACCCTGATTTATTGGCGATTAAGTGCAGCGCTATTGGTTATTGTTTTTTTTTTTTCTCACTGTTGATTGAATAATTGCTGTTTGGTGTCTACAGAGGCAAATGTCAGTTGTGCATATTGATCACAGTGAAACCACGGAGAGGGGAAAGCCGAAGGTAGGCGGTTTAAGTGATCCTCGGCTTGGTACAATTGATAGGAAGATGAAATGTGAGACTTGTACGGCCAACATGGCAGAGTGCCCGGGTCATTTTGGGCATTTGGAACTTGCTAAGCCAATGTTTCATATTGGATTTATGAAAACTGTGCTCAGTATCATGCGGTGTGTTTGCTTCAATTGCTCAAAAGTTCTAGCTGATGAGGTAATGTTACCCTTCATTATGCGTTTTAAGGCAGATATTTGTGTTTGGTATGCCTTCTTCATTTGTTCAATCTGTTGGTTCTTTGCTAGCATCAGGGAATCCAAAATAGTATCTGAAAGCAGACATTAACATTATGTTTAAAGAACTTATAAAACTGCTATTAAAAACACAACTTAAGACAAATTCTTACTAGTTAGACATGATTCGTTTGGTGCACAAAAGAAAAACTTTGGTTTGGTTTACGTGAATCATTCCTGCAGAGTTGATGTCCTGCTGTTACAAATATATATTTAGTGGTTATAGTTTAGTTACAAACAGTATTCATTTCCTGTATATTGTGTTTGCTCTTCCAGTCTTAAATTTCTAGTAGATTCTTGTCAGTTTTATGCATGATTTAACTGTTGTTCAAGCAGGAAGATCACAAATTTAAGCAAGCCTTGAGAATAAGGAATCCCAAGAACAGGCTTAAAAAGATTTTGGATGCATGCAAAAACAAAACTAAATGTGAAGGCGGTGATGAGATTGATGCCCCTGCTCAAGATGGTGAAGAACCTGTTAAAAAGAGAAAGGGTGGATGTGGTGCGCAGCAGCCAAAGTTGACTATTGAAGGCATGAAGATGATTGCCGAGTACAAGGCTCAAAGGAAAAAAAATGATGAGCAGGAACAACTTCCTGAACCTGTTGAAAGAAAGCAGACACTTACTGCAGAAAGGGTAACTCATTCCATATGCAATATACTTCTAGCTGTATTTTGATCTGCTTGTTCCATGATGATAACATTTGTTAATTGCATTTTAGGTACTTAGTGTTCTGAAGAGGATAAGTGATGAGGACTGCCAACTGTTAGGATTGAATCCTAAGTATGCCCGTCCAGATTGGATGATTCTGCAGGTCCTTCCAATTCCCCCACCTCCAGTGAGGCCTTCTGTGATGATGGATACCTCCTCTAGGAGTGAGGCAAGTCCCTGCTTTCTTTTTAGCAATTTCTACTCTTTTTTTTTTCCTCAATGAAATTTTGTTGATGGATATTCTAGCATTCTTATGGTGAATACAGTTCATGATACATATTAATTATTTCTGACAACTTGTTAATTCTCACTTTAGGACGATTTGACTCATCAATTGGCTATGATTATTCGGCACAATGAAAATTTGAAGAGACAGGAGAGGAATGGGGCACCTGCACATATAATATCCGAGTTTGCTCAATTGTTACAGTTTCACATAGCCACATATTTTGACAATGAATTGCCTGGGCAGCCAAGGGTACTGTT
>JAXCLQ010000323.1:0-10067 GCA_035584115.1 Cedrela odorata
TTGATTGGGTGGATTTATGGACCGAATTAATTGTTATATCATTGACTTGCTTATTTGTGGATAATTTTAATATTCCTATTACGATTATGTTTTTTCAATACTTATTTGTAATTTGGGAATCAGGGTTTGTGGTGGTGGGAAATGGTCAAAGTTTCGGTTTTAGGGTTTGTGCTGGTGGGAATGGTTTTTTATTTTTCAAAAAAATATTCTTTATTTGGAGATTATTTGCAATTTGGGAATTAAGATTTTTGGTGGGGGGAGTATTAGTTTTGGGATTAAATTATTACTTTACTATTGACACTTGCATCTTAAATATCTATTATTAGATAGTCTTGTGTTATTTATTAAGTGGTTGCTATTAATCTCAAGAAATAATTTATTGGGTGATGATGTTGTCTATTTGATCTAATAAATTTGACAATGATCCATATATATATATATATATATATGTTATCAAAGCTCGTAATATTCATTTACGAGAAATAGAGCTATTTAGAAAATTCATATAATATTTTTCAATTTTTTATTATTTATTTTAAAATTATATATATATTTTTTATCAAAGCATGAGGAATAGACTTATTTAGAAAACTCACTACCAATCTTACTCGTCTTCCCTATTCTTAAATACGATAATCCTTTATAAGAGCACATGATTTACCAATAACTTAAAAATATTTTATCTTGGTTTGCATGTATAATTGGTTTTGTAGTCATTATTGTAACTTATACTTTTTAAAATTCAAAAATCATTTTGCTTCCTGCTTTTGATTCATGAAAATATATCATTATCTATATATGAAAAATATTTTGTCTAAGAGAATATGTATGCCTATTATGTTCTCTAATCCTTTTAATTCGTGACACGGAGGTATGAGAAAAAAATTAACTATGCTTTTAATTAAAAACTTGAATAAGATTTTCTTGTTAAGATCATTCAATAAAAATATATTTCATACTTAATTTTTTTTTTATAATTATATATTACCGTAGGAATTCATGGGATGAACATAAGGATGTCTTAGTACACATGTTCCATCTTAAATTTTTTTCATGAGCTCTAATTGTTAGTATTAGTTGAGTTGTGAATGATAAATGAACAAAATACATATTCATAATGTCCATTAAACTAAAATTAAAGATGGAATATACTTACAAACAAGCAAAACACATGATCCTTTAACCAAACAATTCCTCTACAATTACATAATATTACAACAAATTTATTAAGAAAGTAAACATGATCAATCTTTTTGCTTCTTTAGTTATGGAAACAAATTAATTAATCTAATTACTTTAATTTTATATGTCATTAGTGAGCTGACAAAAATTAGGAAAAAGCCAATACAGTCTCCATTCTCTTCCATATTTAAATTTTCTTCCGGGTTTTACAAAGTTTTCCCAGAAAATTTCCATATATGCTGACAAAGTTGATATTTTTATATGCCAAAAATACGGACTTCCATCGTATGACGGACTTAGCAGAAAATTCCAACTGGCCCTTCTCCTCTTCTTCCATTTCCAGGTACTTACGCGTCATTAATTTATGCGGTCCTACATTTATTTATTTTCCGAAATTATTTTCAGTTGACCATTATCTGAACTGACGTGGGATTAATTCTCGGCCTTGGGTGATGTTTTCAGGCATTAAATAATTTCAGACGGTTTCCTGCAAAGCTCAAGCCTCAAGCAATCACGAAGAGTTTTCAAGTTCCAGCTGCAGCGATACGGATTCAGCATGTCATGGTTTCCAAAACTTGAAGCTTTTTTTATTGCTTTGCCTGTTCTATTCATAGTCCTGTTGATTTACAGAGATGGATTAACTTCTGGTAAGTCCCTTGCTGGTTTATTTAATTTTCCAGTGACATGAGGGTTTTTTTTTTCAAAAAAAGAAAATTCATTCCTGCAATATTCTGGAAATACAACTTGCAAGCCATATCAGTAACAGCTAGTTATTAATTTATTGGTTGAAGTAATTTATGTTGTTTATTATGATGTTTCAATGGAGGGTTGGGGAGTAAACTCTATTGAAATAAAATCAGCCAAAGATTTTGCAGGTTAAGATTGTTGTCATGATTGGGTAATTTGGTCCTAATAAGTAGCAATGAATGTTTAAGCATGGAACTGCAATTTAGTAAATAAGCCGCAAAACCTTCTTGAGGTCAGTTTGCATTCAATTTGTATGTTTATGTTCTTTAATTTAAAGTGTTTTTGCATATCATAATGTAGAGATGTTCTCTATGTATACAATCTATGTCCTCGTTTGATTCTTAGTGTATGTTTGGGACTGAGGTGCTGTGACTTTAATCCACAACTGCTTAAGAATGAAATCACTAGATACCAAGTATAAGTGAGTGGCTAGTTTAGCTGTTATATTTTTAGGGCTTGTAGAGCTTGTTTGTTGTTTATTACATGCGTTAGGATAAAGATAAAAATATAAAATTAATACTAAGCTGACTTTTGGAACCATTTGGTTTAAAATTTTAAGTATTTTGGGGTCCATATCATTTGTCTCAACGGTTACAAATTATGCTTGTTTATTATCTCAACTTTTAGTTGGGATAAGACATTACTTCAATGCCAATTGATATTTTAAAGTAAAAAATATAAGTGGTAAATATTTTGTAAATTTTTTTTAATATGATACTAATTATTTAAATTGTTATTAATATATTATTTATAATTTATTTTTTAAAATAAATATTAATTAAATTTATTTTATTATTTAAAGAGTTAAATATTTTTATTTTATTTAAATAATTAATTATTTTATTTATTATTTTTAATAATTCTAAAAATAAAATTATATATATAATTTTATCCTATCTTGTCATATACCAAACACAATATAACATTACACATAATTCTATCATACTCTATCCTAAGTTATTAACTTTATTATATCCTATCTCATTCTATTATATCTTATTCTGCTTACCAAACAGGCTCTCAAAGTAAGTAGAAGCACAACAATCCCAAACGTATCTTTCGTGTCAATGTTAGGCCTCAACTTTAAATGTTTGTGTAGGAGAGTTTTGGTTTAAGCGGCTTACTAACATTATAGTATAACTAAAGTCTCGTGTTCTACCTAGTAGTGGCTAATGGGCCCAATCCGATAGGTTTGGACTTGGTTGGAAGCCTGCTATTTTAGTTTGAATTCAAGTTTAAATGTGTAACGGGTTGAATTGGGTCATGGTTTTAAAATATAAAACCAGCCCGTGGAGGTGAACAGTGATAAGCTAGACTGATTCTAGTTTAATTTTGGGCTGATTCGGCCCGGAATTGTCGGTTTATTAATTTTTTAGTTGACCTGATTGTTAAATCGGTCTAAACCCGCTGATTTAACTTGCCGAATCAACAATTGTACGGGCTTGGTTGGTTCCGAATTCACACGGGTCGGGCTTTCAATTCATTTTATTTTGACCTGACCCAACCCCTGTTCACAGACCTATAATCAGCCGTATACTGTTCACACACATGCCAGGGATTATTTTTCTCGGATAGTAGGTTAACCCAACTTATAACCACAACTAGTTCTACCTTGTCTAAATCCTTTGTGATAAATAGAAGTGCATGTTTCTTGTATTTGATTTTCTCATAGAACTTGGAGTATCCAGTATCCCTTGCAACCTTTTATCTGCTAATTACACTCCATTTTCTTCCTATTTTTTAGGTTTAAAACATAATTCTTCTCAACTTACCGGTGACAAAGCATCTTGCTTAAGCAGGAACCAATCGGTCTTATATCGCAAATCTTCACCACATAAGCCTTCTTCCTACCTTGTTTCCAAGTTACGAGATTATGAAAAGCTTCATAAAAGTTGTGGACCTTATACCAAGGCATACAAAAGAAGCATAAAACAACTGATGTCTGGTCAAATTGATAGTTCCTTGGAGTGTAAGTATGTTGTTTGGGTACCTTGCTGTGGACTTGGAAACAGGATATTGAGCATAACTTCAGCTTTTCTGTATGCTGTTCTTACAAACCGAGTTCTGATCATTAAAGAAGAAGCAGACATGGCTGATCTTTTCTGTGAGCCATTTCCAGGTTCATCATGGTTATTGCCTACGGACTTCCCCTTGAAGTATCAACTCTACCGTTTTAAGAAGAATAATGCTCTTAGTTATGGAAATATGGTAAAGAACAATAAGAAAAATGCTTCAACAGAGTTGCTGCCATCATATCTTCTTCTTTATCTATTTCCTAATTACGATCATCATGACAACTTCTTTTTCTGTGATCAAGATCAAACTATTCTAAGAAAAATACCCTGGTTGATTATGAAATCAAATGTCTACTTCCTTCCATCTTTTTTCCTGATGTCTTCTTTTGAGGAAGAATTAGACAAGCTGTTTCCAGACAAAGAAACTGTTTTCCATCACTTGGGAAGGTATCTTTTTCATCCCTCTAATCAAGTATGGAGAATGATCACTAGATACTACAAGCAGTACCTGGCCAAAGCCAAAGAGCGAATTGGCATCCAAATAAGAGTGTTTGATGAAAAAACTAGTCCTGTTCAATATGTTATGGATCAAATTTTGTCCTGTACTCGTAAAGAAAAGCTGTTACCTGAAGTGGATTTAGATAGATCCGTAGCTGCTCCATCTGGAAAACAGATATCCAAGGCTGTTCTTATAACATCTTTGATCCCTGGTTACTTTGAGAAAATGAAGAAAATGTATCTGAAGCATCCAACTTTGAACGGGGAAGTGATTGCTGTCTATCAGCATAGTCATGAAAGAAAACAACAATCCTATAATAATTTGCACAACCAGAAGGCATGGGCTGAAATCAATCTTCTAAGTATGACAGATGTTTTAGTCACCAGCGCATGGTCAACTTTTGGCTACGTGGCTCAAGGTCTCGGAGGAATGAAGCCATGGATACTGTACAAGATAGAGAATCGAAAAATTCCGGATCCTGTTTGTAGTCGAGGCATGTCAATGGAGCCTTGTTTTCATTCTCCCCCAAATTATGCCTGCAAGAAGCAGAGTGAAGTGGATACTACTACTCTTGTTCCTCATTTGAAGCAGTGCGAGGATATACGTTGGGGAATTAAGCTGTTTAATATTTCTCAATAGTTATAGCTGTAAATATTTTCCCCTGTTGGATTTTATTATGCAGTTTTTAGGAATGATTGCCTTAAAAACATCATTTTATGATACATGCATGGATGTAGTATTATACATACATTCTGATTCAAATTTAAGCAAGATTATATGTATTACTGTTGCTGATTTTGACTCCATAGTCAAAGGAATAAGTGAATCAAGGTGTGAACATTTCTTTAGGTTTCTATAAAAATGTAAACGTATAAGCATGTTTACTTTTATGTGAAATTATTATTATTATTTTTTTTTATCTAAGATATGACAACAGTATTTATTTGGAGCAAAGTCGGCCAACTATAAAAGCTTATAGAATTCATTAATGATTTGGGATTACGTAGAGTACTTTTTAAAATGTTGGGTGCATGCTGATAATTATTAAAACATCACGAATAATTCGAAATTAAATGTCTTTAAAAAGTATTTGCAAATATATTGATATGAATCTAACTTTAATTATTGTACCCATCAATTTTTGTGGAAATTAATTTTTGTTAACTAAATAAAAGTGATTATTTATCACACACTTGTTGTGAATATTTAACTAATGTAGGTGAATTCAACAACAGAAGCAGTTCATTAATAGTAGAAATAATTGTATTGCTTGCTTACCAAATGTGTTTTATTTTTTTTTTGAGCCCATAATCATTCAATGATGGCACCAATGGGATAGGGTGATGCTATTCATCCCTCACTTTAACGCTTGAAACTAGGGTATAACAAAGTAAAATGTAAGGTTTGAGTGGCACCTGTATGCGCCATGACTTGTTGGACTGCAGCCAGCCAATGATGACCAGAAGATGGATCCAGCTCCAAGACCATTAATCAAAACGATGCAAGAGAAATTCAAGACAATGAAATAACTGCATATTCATAAGCCAGAAACAACTAGATTCATTTTTGATTCGTAAAGCAGACAGCCAACCAAGCATCAACTAGACCAGGAATTTGTGTTTTTCTTTCTCTTTTTCTCCCAGATTCCCATGGCTTGTACGAAGGTGGCCGTTACTAAGAAGGAGAAGTAAAAAACTGCCTAGGCACGCTAAATATGTCCTTCTCTGCAACGGGAGAGGTCCACTCGCCCAAGCCAGAAAGAGCCGATGTTTCTGTAACCACTCCACTATCCTGAAACCCTGGCGTTCAGGTGCCATTAGCACTGCCCCTCCTCATGCCTAACTGTTCCTCAATAGAGAAGAAAGCCCAAGCCATAACCCAAAAGTTTTGGATGAAGCTAGGTTTGTGTCCAAAGTCCAATCTATACTAGTGTATTCGCACTCTGGAATCATGCCCCCTTTATTCCAATCCACACTAGACGATGAACCTAAAGTTCCAGCAGAGACCCAACTCGCAAAAAGACCGAGAGAAGATGGAACTGCAAGTGAAGATGAAGACATACCCATTGTGCTCCATTAACACCGAGGCTTGGATGGAGCTGCTAGTGAAGCAGATGAACCTATTGTGCTCCAAGGACCTCCCAAACCTGCTGATGAAGAATCTACTGGGTTGTGCATGTATGGGATTTCTTTGTAAGGTGCTTGTCGGTAGAACTGCTCCAAGCTCTGGTTCTCAGTGCCAAGATTCCTGTACCTTGAAGCATCTTCCCATTCGTCCTTACATTTTCAACAACTGGAACACTTTTTGCATACCATTGATTAATAATTTGGTTATTTTTGAAGATTTAAGTGTAAAACTATGTTATTAGTAGTCCATTTGAATGAGATTGAGAGGTTTAGGGGCATTGATGTTATTATATTGTAGGTCTTGATTGGGTGGATTTATGAACCGAATTAATTGTTATATCATTGACTTGCTTATTTGTAGGTAATTTTAATATTCCTCTTACGATTATGTTATCTAATCTTTTTAATTCGGAGAGATGAAAAAAAGAGTAATTATATTTTTAGTTAAGATTGTCTCGTTAAGATCATTTAATAAAAAATATATTTTATACTTAATATTTTCTTATAATTATATATTACTGTTATGATTAGTTAATTTCAAACTAAATGTATACGCGTAGAAATTAATTGGATGAACATAAGGATGTCTTAGTACACATGTTCCATCTTAAAAATTTTTATGAGCTCTAATTGTTGCTCCCTGTTTTTAATTAATGCAAATACATCATTATCTATATATAAAAGAATATTTTGTCTAAAAAGAATATGTATGTCTATTATGTTATCTAATCTTTTTAATTCGTGACACAGAGAGATGAAAAAAAAAGTTTAACTATATTTTTAGTTCAAAACTTAAGTAAGATTGTCTCGTTAAGATCATTTAATTAAAATATATTTCATACTTAATTTTTTTTATAATTATATATCATTGTTATGATTGATTAATTTCAAACTAAATATGTACGCGTAGGAATTCTTGGATGAACATAAGGATAAGGATGTCTTAGTACACATTTTCCATCTAAAATTTGTTTTCATGAGCTCTAATTGTTAGTATTAGATGAGCTGTGAATGATTAATGAACAAAATACATATGCATAAAGTCAATTAAAATAAAATTAATGATGGAATATACTTAAAAACAAGCAAAACACATGATCCTTTAACCAAACAATTCCTCTACAATTACATAATATTACAACAAATTTATTAAGAAAGTAAACATGATCAATCTTTTTGCTTCTTTAGTTATGGAAACAAATTAATTAATCTAATTACTTTAATTTTATATGTCATTAGTGAGCTGACAAAAATTAGGAAAAAGTCAATACAGTCACCATTCTCTTCCATATTTAAATTTTATTCTGGGTTTTATGACGTTTTCCCAGAAAATTCTCGTACGCTGCCAAAAATATGGACTTCCATCGTACGACGGACGTGGCTGAAAATCCCTTTTCCTCTTCTTCTATTTCCAGGTACTTACGTGTGATTAATTTCTCTGCTTTTAAATTTATTTATTTTCCGAAATTATTTTCAGTCGACCAATATGAATATCTGGATTGACGTGGGATTAAATTCTCGGCTTTTGGTGACGTTTTCAGATGGTTTCCTGCAAAGCTCAAGCCGCAAGCAATCACGATCAGTTTTCAAGTTCCAGCTGCAGCGATACGGATTCAGCATGTCATGGTTTCCAAAACTTGAACCTTTTTTTATTGCTTTGCCTGTTCTATTCATAGTCCTGTTGATTTACAGAGATGGATTAAATTCAATCATTGCTGCTGGTAAGTCCCTTGCAGGTTTAGTTTAATTTTCCAGTGATATGAGTTTTTTTTTTTAATTTTAAAATTTCATCCCTGCAATATTCTGGAAATACAACTCACTAGCCATATCAGTAACAGCTAGTTATTAATTTATTGGTTGAAGTAATTTATGTTGTTTATTATGATGTTTCAATGGAGGGTTGGGGAGTAGACTCTATTGAAATAAAATCAGCCAAAGATTTTGCAGGTTAAGATTGTTGTCATGATTGGGTAATTTGGACCTAATAAGTAGTAATGAATGTTTAAGCATGGAACTGCAATTTAGTAAATAATCCGCAAAACCTTTCTTGAGGTCAGTTTGCATTCAAGTTGTATGTTTATGTTCTTTAATTTGAAGAATTTTGCATATCATAATGTAGAGAGGTTCTCTATGTATACAATCTATGTCGTCGTTTGATTCTTAGTGTATGTTTGTGATTGAGGTGCTGTGACTTTAATCCACAACTGCTCGAGAATGAAATCCCTAGTTACGAAGTATAAGTGAGTGGCTAGTTTAGCTGTTATACTTTCAAAGTATAGGCACAACAATCCGAAACGCATCCGTCTTGTCAGGCCTCAACATTACGTGCTTATGTTGGAGAGTTTTGGTTCAGTGGCTTACTAACATGACAGCAGAGCTAAAGGATCAACTCCACAGTTTTGAGCAGAATAATGCTCTTAGTTATGGAAATATGCTAAAGAACAATAAGAAAAATGCTTCAACAGAGTTGCTGCCATCATATCTTCTTCTTTTTCTATTTCCTAATTACGATCATCATGACAACTTCTTTTTCTGTGATCAAGATCAAACTATTCTAAGAAAAATACCCTGGTTGATTATGAAATCAAATGTCTACTTCCTTCCATCTTTTTTCCTGATGTCTTCTTTTGAGGAAGAATTAGACAAGCTGTTTCCAGACAAAGAAACTGTTTTCCATCACTTGGGAAGGTATCTTTTTCATCCCTCTAATCAAGTATGAAGAATGATCACTAGATACTACAAGCAGTAGTTAAATCTGTGAATTTTATAAAATCGTATATTACAAATTTAACTAAACTGATTTAGGTGAATAAATTAGACATTTTTAGGGTTATTATAAATTTTGTTTTATAAAAAAATATTGAATTTTCAATTTTTAATGATTTTTCGAATTTGATCCTAGAATACTGAAAACTACTTGTTTTTTAGAATAACCGAACAATGAAATTATTTTAGTTAATCAAATCTTCTTTAAAACTTATGATTTTTTATATTGATTTATAATTGTGTTTTTAACATTTTATTAAAATTTTAGTGTCAAATTCTTTGTTTTCGAATTGATATGAAATTATGAATAAATATAGCTCACTGCCTATTTCTGTTGGCAGAATTTGAAGATTTCAAAACTAAATTTGTTTAAATAATTTATAAGATAAATTTAATCCCAAAAATTTTAATTCCTTACTGTCTATATGTCTATATCACTTTTGCAAAATTATAGAATATTTGGACATGTATTATATTTTTTTAAGGATTACTCATTATATTTCGTAATATTGTTAGGATCAATTATCAAATTTATGATATGAAAAGAAATAATTTTAAGAGCAGTTAGGGGTCAATATTTTAATTTGATCTTATATTATATTCTTAAATATTTGTTATGATTTCATAAAGAAATAACTTTGTTTAAGGTAAAAGAAAAATTCTTAAACAACATAAGGTCAGTTTTGACGAGTTTAGGAATATTAAGTTGTCAAATATGTTAGATGATGTAAA
>JAXCLQ010000324.1:0-10065 GCA_035584115.1 Cedrela odorata
TAATGTAAATCTTACTAATTCTTCTTTATTGGTTTCAGGATTCTTCTGCTTTAGAATTCCTCCTTAACCAATATTAGTTTCTCCACTATTTTTTGCCATTTCTGTTGTGCTAAACATACACAGGGCAAATGTTTAACTTTTTGTTTTATTAATCTTACTGCCATAGTATGCTCTTTACTTTAAGCAAGAGGACTTTTGGTGAGCCTACTATATAATAAAATAGTATCCTGAGTGATATTTTAATAATAGTATGCAATTGAATTCAGACTACCTAAAAATCTTTGTAAGTTAGTCTTCTCTTTAATTTCATTAGGAAATTTAGATGCAAACTTAATACTTCTGTTTATGGGTATAATTTTCCCATCATTTATATTATGTCCTAAAAACCTAACAGAAGTTTGGAATAACTTCATTTTATGAGCAGATACAGCTAAATCATTTCTTTTAACAACATCTTTGAAGATTTTAAGATGTTTAAAATGTTGGTCTATTGATGATGAATATATTAGTACATCATCAATACAAACTATATAGAATTCAGAATATGAATAAAATATTTCATTCATTATATTCTGAAGTTCAGATGGTGCATTCTTTAGACCAAAGGGCATCACATTCCATTCATAATGTCCAAAAGGTACAACAAATGCAATTTTATATCTACCTTCTTCTCTAATTTGAATATGCAAATAACTAGATTTTAAATTAAATTTTGAGAAGATGGCTACTGATTGTAACCTATCTAATAGGTCTTTCTTATTCGGTATTGAATATCTTATCCGTCAAAGTACATTATTTAAAGGTTCGTAATTGATCACAAGCCTTGGTACTTTTTTTTCTTTTTTAACATTTTTATTTACATAAAATGCAATACAGCTCCACGGAGAATAACTTTTCCTGATAAGTTTCTTATCAAGAAAAGTTTGTATTTCTTTTTTACAAAGTTATAGATAATCAGATTTCATCTGACTTGGCCTAGCCTTTGTAGGAATATTTTTCTCATTAAAATGAGATTCATATGGTAATGCAACAATATGATTTTTCCTTTCCTAAAAAGTATTAGGAATATTACTATATATTTCTGTTGTAAATTGTTTTTCTAAAATTCCTATTTTCTCTTTGTTAATAGGATTTTTTAATTTCTGTTCTATATCTAAAGTACATATTTCTTTTTGCAGGAAAGATAAATGTCTTTCTTTAGATATTATTAAATCTCTGATTTCATTTACTGATATGATTTTAGGGTCAGTAATGAAATTAAATTTCAGTTCTGTATCCTAATAAACACCTTGGATTCCCGAAGAATCTATTTTTTGTATAGGCATCAACATAATTAGGAAAGGGGTTCCTAAAATAACTTGTTGCTGCAAATTTCCCACTAAGAGAAAAGTTGAAGGAATACATTTTCCTTCATTACAAATAAATGCTTTAGATAGTTTGCACTGTATTTTCATACGAGTACCACTTGCTGACGTTAAGGATTGCATAGTTTTTTCATAATATTTACTAGGCACAATTCATTCTTGTATACAATTCACGTCTGCACCACTATCAACAAGTGCAATGGCATTTTCAATAACATAGTCATTACTTACTACTATGTTTATTTGAATATACCACTTCTGATGAGTTATTCTGTTAAGAATACTGATTTATGGATCTTGTTCATCCATTTTATCATTGGTTAATGGATCTTGTTCATCCGTTTTACCAGAAAAATCATCTTTATTAAACACATCTTTAGTAATATCTAAATATATGTCTAATTTTCTGTTAAGTTTATTAACAACCAAATATGTGTCAATTTGGTTTTTTTTCAAAGCTTTTATTTCTGTTTTTAATTCAGTAACTTTTTTTCTCAATTCTTGAATTGTTACTGGCTTTTCTTGTTTTTGTTTAAATCTCTTGAACACTTCCTGCAAACTATAATGAATAGTTTCAGGATGTTTTTCTTTATTATTTTTTAATTGTTTTGACAAAAGAATCCCAAGGAATTTCTTTTGTATTTCTTTATCTTTGATATGTTCAATAATATGAATCAGATCTTCCTGATCATTAGTTAAAACACATAAACCATTCTTTTGGCATATGCTTTTCCAATAATTTTGTTTATTTGAACAATTTTCTTTGCATACTTCATGTTTTGATTCAGAAGAAGAAGAAGTGTTGCTATTAATTTCTATAGCATTAAAATCTTTTGACTCTTCAGATTCTGATTGAGATAAGGATTCATTATCCAAATTAAGTAATATCTTAATTAATTGAATTTTATAACCCTCGTCTTGTAACTCATTTATTTTTTGTTTAGTAGAGCACTTATTAGAATAATGTCCTTTCTTGCCACATTTATAAAAAGTTACAGTTCTTGGAAATTTTTTCTTTTGTACTGGTGATTTTTTAAAACCACCTTTCTTATACTATTTTTCATCTAATCTATTGTAAGATTTCTTTCTTACTTTATGTTTTTTTAGATATATATGTGATTTTCTTTTATTTTTCTTTTGATAATTAATAGGAACATCATAAGCAAATTGTTGACAGAATTCCCCTATTTCTTTCTTTCCTGTTAAATTCTGTTTTTTTAAGTTAATAGTTCAACTTGATGTCATTACAAATACTCAGACCCACATTAGTACAGGTACTAATAAGATGACCATAAGTATTATCATCATAATTGATGCTATAACTATCATTCTGGTCTTTAAGTTTTTGTCTTACCTTTTCTGCAAAAAGAGGTGGTAAGCCATCTATAAACTTGGCTTTCCAATGCTCAGAACTAGCATCCACTCTTTGGATTACTTTGGTAATAAAGATATCTTTATGCCATCTAAAATGGGTCAAGGAAGGACATCTAAGATTCTGTAATAACTCTCTACTCTTCTCACTTCTTTGTGGACTAGATCCCACAAAATGAAATAAAATAGTTTGTATGAGAGTATATACTACATCTTCAACAAAAGTAGGAGTAGAAGTTTGACCTTCTATTGAAGTTCGATTTTCAACCTTAACTTTGTTGATGATTTCTTATTTATGTACGTTTGTGAGACAGTTAACCTACCAGCCTTTTAAATTGCCAGTGAAACCACTAATGACAAACTTAACAGTTTCCTTGTCAGCATTACCAGTTGCCTTACAAACTAATGCATTCGTCATGATTTGAGGTGTTATTTCATAAGTTTGATATTCAGTTGTTCCATCTATGTTCCATTCATTAATGGTTTTTCCATTATAGAAATTTTGACTTCGGAAAAAGTTTTCTTCATATAATAAATCTATAGGAAATGACTTTTTATAATATGTTTTCTTTATGGCATCTTCTCCATATGTAAGTTTATTTAATGAAGATTTTACATTATGAATTTGATCCAATAAGGTAGATTCTGTTTTAATTTCAGATTTTGATGTTTCTTCAAAATCTATTTATTCTATTTTATTCAGAGTTGCAATATTCATATTTGAATTATTTTGAATTTGTTTTTGTGAATTAAATTTTGATTTGAATAATCTTCCTATTTGTTTTATTTCTTCAGAAGTTAATTATGTTATTTTAGGGGCTAGTTTTTCAACCTCTTGTTCTGATAGAGTCTGAATTTTCAAATCATTTAATTTACTTAATAGTAAATCAATAAATTCAGTATCTTTTTTCATAATTTTATAACTTAAATCCTTCATTATTCAATGAAGGTTTAATATCAACATCCTCAATAAGATTTCTAGTTTTACTTGAACTAGGAATATTCTCAATGGATTTGTTTTTATTTAAAACTTCTAATATAGTATTTTCTACTTTGTTCAATTGATTACCAATTGTCTGTAAATTTAAATTGGTAAAATTTTATTGTTTTGTTATAGTACTTTTTTTTGTACTATAAGCAGTGGCTTCTATAATATTTGAATTATGATTCAGTTTTAGAGTTTCTGTTGGTGGATGAATGGAATCCACAATATTTCCTTCTAAGGTTGACCATATCCTTTTACTATTAGTTAACACTTGTAATTCCTTAGCTATAGGATATTTTGCATGAAACCATTCCTTAAAATATATGGTTTTATGTTTTAGTTCATAAGCAAATCTTTTCCAAATGTGTTTCTTGATAAGAAGATCGTAATGCCATTCAAAACATTCTTTGAATTCAGCATTATAATCCAATTCACATTCTTTTCGAATAACATGTTCTGTAAATGAGTCTAGTATAAAATCTATATTTCCTAATGGTTCACAATTCATAATTTATACCATGTTAAAACTCATTTTAAATCTAGTAAGAGAGGTTCTCTTAATATGATCATTCTGTTCATTATTATGTTCTTGATTATCTGCATAAATTCCATATGGAATTTGATTCTCAGATAATCTAGTACCTTGTATTATAGGTTATATTACCTCATTAGAGACTAAATGTTTACTAGATGGTGGTTCAGAAACCTTATATAAAGGTCTATTTTCTATTTCAGGTTGTCTAGAAGATTGACCTCTAGCATCAAATGCTGAAGAACTTCTAAGTAACCTTGTAATTCTGTTATTAGCCGTGGTGTTCATTACCTTAAAATGGATCCTATAAATTACTGCTTTAGTTTTTGATCTCAGAAGGAAATCATAACCATTTGTTTGAATTCTCAATAACAAAGCTTTAAACAAGTTTTTATCTGTCAATGATAGATTTAAGTTCGGATAAACATTAAAATAAATTGGTCCATGACATAGACTGGTCTCAGCCACACCCATTAAAAATGACAGAAAGTTATTATACCTTGCATTTGTTAAATGAGATTGGATTGATGCATTTAAACGGATTAAAGTTAAAGGTTTAAAATTAATTTGGACACATCCAATATGTAGACAATTGTACTTAGACAAATACCTCTGTACATCATTCAAATTTAAATACGTTAATGTTTGATCTTGTTGATCCAAACAGATTGTTTGTTCAGTTATTTTTATGGCTTTTTGACTTTTGAAGTTAAAGAAACCAATCTTGTAAATAGACTTAGCCTCTATCTGAGGTATAGTCCATTCGTTTAGTTGTTGAGTTTGAGAAAACTTAATGATTTCTGAATTTTTTACAGATCCAAACTAGTTCAGTTGAGTAACACTTCTTGGATTTGTATCCATATTAGAAGTTTGAACATGTATCTTTTAATATATCTTAGTATAAAAAATTTTATAAATTTTATTCAAGTATTATTAATAAAGGTTTTATGTTTTGTTAATATTATTGTCCCGGTTAAGGTCTCACAGGTAACCTGTAAGTGGTTAACTAGATTTAAACACCATAATGCCATCCCCGGCTCAAAGGCTAAATGATCCCATAACCTAATACCTAGCCTGACTATATGTTACAATAATATAAAACAAAAACATACAATTACTCTAATAATCATATTCAAATAATCATCATAAATTGAATCATGCTAAGAATATTAAAATAGCATGCTCATACTGATCTAGCAAGACATACCTTAGGATTTCTCCCAAGGTTTATACTGGCCATATATATATATATATATATATATATATATATGGTGATAATTTGAAGTTGAATGGAGTGAAATGGGAATTAACCGACATCGGTAGTGCGAACATTATTGGCGGTGAGTGGTGAGTGTTAGGGCAAGTAATTGATGTTGAAATGGTAGTGCTTTGTTTTTGGAAAATTATAAGTTTGGGGTGTGTTATTGTGTTATTTTATGGTTGGTGTGGGTTGGGAAAAGGGAAGGAAAATGGGTGTAGATTATATAGATATTAGTTGTTGAAATTTCTGACCTAGGCATAATGTTTTGTTTATAAAATGAAATATAAACATCGGAATTAAGCATCGTAAAGTTTGACATTAACAAGATACATAGGGAGATAACATATCCAAAATTCAGGTTGATTGAAATATAAATAAATTCCCAGAAATTATCAAAATTTGCTGCCCTATTTTACCCCCATACATTGTTTTGCTGCGTTTTATATAGAAAACTGGTTGTAACTTAAGTATTAGGAATCAGAATTAAGATTCGTAAAAAGCTAAAAAAAACCTAAACATAACAGAGAATAACATAATCAAAAATTAGATTTTTTCTTCAAGGAACGGATCCCCATAAAATTCAAAAAATTTGCTGCCTTGTTGCAAAAATAAATTACATAACAGTGTTTGTTAAATTAAGTATAGGTTAAGTTATAGAATTCTAAATGAAACGCTGTAAAAGCCTATGAAAATTAGACAACTAAGAGTTGAATATATTAAATGAAATTTGGCTCAAGATATCATCTTCATTGAGTTTGGTAAAAATGGGGGATACACCTGTTTCGAAGGGTAGTATCAAAGATAATCAAAAATAAAAAGGTATGAATTTTAAAAAGTAAGTATTCCGAGTTCAAACATCGTGAGATTAATAGGAATCTAAAATATTTTAATTTTATATTGAGGATTGTAATTATATATATAATAGATATTTATTCATTTATATAGCAAGTAGAAGACATTTTGGATTTTAACGAAAAAGATATGCATTTGAAGATTATTTACCGGGTTAATTGCATACGGTACAGCAAAGTGGACTTGAACCAGGGAAAACCTGTGAGTAGATGTTTTATTTTTTCAACGAAATATTATTTATACAAAATGTTTAATTTATGAATATTTTAAAAATCAATTTAAATGAATGTTTATTTTATTTCTTTAAACGTATGGTTGAATCAAATGTTTGAAATGCAAACGTTTTATGAATTTGATTTAATTATTAAATTATGCTATGAACTCAATGTTTATGAATATTTAATATCCTTGAAATTTATATGTTTAGAGTAAGAGTAAATGTTTAGAAAAATGTGTGAATTGTTTTGTGAATGACTGATTTGAAATAAAATGATTTTATGTGGATAAATGTGTATATGAAGAAAATTGTGAAATTGATTTTTATGTTATTAATTGGTGTATCGTGCTCTTGGTAGCGCATTTGTACAGATGATCCTCTTTTACTTGGGAGAAGCGTAAGAGAGTGAGATAACATTTCCGGACATAGGTAAAATTCTCACAGTGGTCCGATTTATGATTGGTGGACAAGAAAATCCCACCAAATTGTAGCAGTCGAGTTGATAGGACTAAAAGACCAGGGCCATTACATTTCTAGATAAGTTGGTGTCTTACCCGCACCTTTTACCCAGACTAATGCTAACGAGAAGGCTAATAAAATATTTTATATATGGGACAGAAAAATTTGTTATCGAGTCTCAAAATGTCTACCAGGGATGTCTCGAATGATAGTTTCTTGGCAAGCTCAGAAATTTGTAATTGAACATTCACATAATTTTTATAAATAAAATTAGTTTATTTTATTTCATTTACTAAAGTGATTGAGATTTAAATTGTTGTGGTTTGTTATATTTTAAAATTTTACTCTCTCTTACTCTATATTTATTGATTTTACTACTTTATTTAAAGTCACTCACTTGATCTTTAGGACTCACCCCCCCTTACCTTTCCAGTGTTATAGGCTAGATAAGAAATTGAAAAAAAAGAATATGGGTACAGCGGAGATATAGGCAAAAGACACAGGCGGAGAATAAGGGATACACACTGCAATCATTAGAGCACATGAGTCCGTCATACATCTGAGAGTCATATATGGTTCAGACATTACAAAAATATATAATTTGCATCATTTATTTCATTGTATGAAATTTTTGTAAATAAATGGAAAATTTTTTATATATCATTATTGGATTTACTGTTTTAAGTGATTTATGCATTACAATTAATGGTGTTTTCTAATTTAAAAATAAAATATTTGCATTCATACATATAAAAAGTAAAGCTTAGGGTAACAGTGGAGTCTGTTACCTGCCGATAGCATCTCCGAGTTGGGGATATTACAGGTATAATGTACAAATGATGTACTGATAAATGATCTATTGGATCTAGGGTCTATAAGAATATATACTAGCTGACGAAAGATCAACATCATACTTGTGATCACATCTAGATTAACTTGAGCCTATTCTTAGTTCAAAATAAAAACTCTGGTCTTAACCCTAGGCTTGTTCCTAATATGCCCTATCTGTTGACAATGGAAACATGTCAGTGGAAAACTACATGTGCCACTATGATGCTTTCTACAAAAAGGGCATCTACTAGCTTCCTGCGTTTATTGAGAACTCGAAGCAAATCTCAAAGCAACTGATCCCAGTCTAAATTTGAATCCAGAGGATCCACGCAAAGAGAAATATAGATTACTAGTAGGACTAGACACAAAAACATTGCTAGATGAACCACTACTGCGACACTTCTTTGACGATTGGCATATCGAGATATTTAAATCATTTTTCTTTTGAAAGCCAATTCTTGCCTTTCTTTCCTCTATTAATTTTTCTGTCCGAAGTGCTAACCATACCATCTTTCGATAACTTTGAGTACTAATTACTAACATCCGCTCCTTAATGTCTAAGTTTAGTCCTGCCTCAAACTTGGCACAAAGTGTTTCCTTATTGGTAAACTTATGAACAAATTATGTTAGCTTTCTCACTTGAGTATCATTCTCTACCACTGTTTTACCCATCTGCCTCATATTCAATAACTCTTGTCTTTTCTAGTTGCTGTGGTAGTGAGTAAAGTACTGATTCTGAAATTCTCTAAAAAAATAAGCCCAAGTCAATTGTGTCCCAGATCTGGCCAACATATTCTGCCACCAAGTAGTAGCGCTATCTTACAACAACTGCTTAGCTACTCTTAACTTATCCTCATCTGCAACACCTATGTCCTGCAGATTCTAATGTACCAATCTCACCTATTTACTTGCACAATAGCATCAAAAGTTCCTAAAAAAGATTCACACCTCAACTGTTTAACTTCCTTAATCAACTTAGAAAGCTTGTACATCGGCCTAAATGACTCTATTGGGATTGCAGTAGTCGCTGGCATTAGAGGTGCCATCATTGGTTCACTGGGTGACATTGCGATAAGTGTAAGGAATCTACTAGTTCTTCTTCAGGTAACGGTACCTTAAAGGGTCTACTCCTTCATCTTCCTTTATGTGGAGACTTATTTCTACAAAAGGAAATGCAATTCAATCATATATGCTTCACAACAACATAAACTTATCTATGACTCAACTCATTTAATGTCCACTGTATACTTTAAGAAATCATTTTTAAAACAATATTCAACTCGTATTAAAACATCAAACTGTTTTCAAAATATTTAAAAACACCTTTCAAAACATGGCTCTAATACAATTAAAATTGTCATGCCTCAAACTTAGGGTCTACCCATGACAATCGCCATAGACCTTCATGATACATTCTCTATACCCAAAATGTATCAAAATGGCCTATAAGGCTTGCCTGTAGATCATAATATCCTAAAAATAGTTTATAAACATAATTCCTATCTATAAGAGCATTATTAAAGAATTAATGTTCATGATCAAGTCATCCACAATCAATATCAAATAATAAAATAATATTATGGAAATCATTTTCCAGTCGGGTTGAACTAATCAATAAATATGTATAGAACCATTTAAGTTACAAATTCTTTTCAAATTCCAAATAAAAAAGACCCTAATAAATACATATGTCCAAGAAAATACATATATCTAGTGGACCTATATTACATGTGTGAGTCGAGAAAGAAAACTTACCTAGAGCATTGTAGGCTCTCTACCGCTACCCAAGTCCAACGAGAACTAATGCGCCTAACCTAAAAGCTGTAATGGTAAGGAATGAGTATACAATTATACTTAGTGAGTATATAAAGTAAATACATATATACATATATGTACACTCATTTCCAAGTTTATGATATTGGGAGGGGATTTTTCTCCAAATTATACTCAAAATATATGTATATATATACTTGTTCATTCAGTCAAATAATCATAAAACAATTTAAAGATGGTCTACATACAGTTCAACACAAATAAATTAGGTTTGCCATACTTTCTCGACAGCAAACTTGGTTAAGGTAACGTCGAAACTGTCACACCTGTTACATACTATCTACAAATACATAAACACATATACTACATACAACATTGCTCTTGTATATACACAAACTTAAACAATTCTAGTTCACAAAA
>JAXCLQ010000325.1:0-10064 GCA_035584115.1 Cedrela odorata
ATACATATATATATCAATAATATATTTTAGATATTTATAATTATATTAATATAATTAATAATTATATTTTATGATTAATCTAATCATATTAAAATATAATAATAACTTATCAATATTATTGCATCCACAAATCATATTTACAGTATCCCAATATTAAACTGAAATATTTTTCACATATACGCATGCTAGCGCATCAAAACCAAAAAATATATTCTTTACAATAAAGAATCAAATTGCTACTAGATCAATATCTGCACAATATCATTAACTAGTTAACGATTATTGCATAGTAGCAATAGCCATCATCTTCAAGTAACCGACTATATGTGTGACCCCTTGGGTTTATTGTAAGCTGGACATGGGTAGACAAGAACTCTTTTATATCTCTTCGATACAACTCTTTGTAACCAAAGTTCCCAATAATCATGTGCAACCTCCAGCAAGATGCCACAACCCCTAGACAATAATGAATCCATATAGTCATACGTATATATAGTAATGTCCCTCTGCTGCCGCCTCCTGATCGAGTGTGGGTCATGGAATCGTTAAACCCCTAACTCAATCATAGGAACGAGGTCTCGAATCATATACAAGAATAGTGTATCCAAAAACGCATTTTCGGAAATACCTACTCTGGTTAGAGATTTCATTTCCCAAGTATGACATTCTTATCTAGGATCTCAAGCTCTAATATCTGAGATAGCAGATTCCATCTTGGTCATCACCTGTCCTCTTACACCTAAACACATTGCCAGCAAGCTTCTTTCACCAGGCGTGACTCGGTGCAATATACATAAGTGAATGATGTGCCTCAATACAGAGGGCAGCCATGGCACCTCAGGTCAAAGGACCAGTGGTACAATAGTACGGCTGTGTAACGTATCATTGACTGTGGATAATCACTCATATGATTCGTCATGTTCAGTAACACGCACTCCAACAGATTACTCATATTTATGCTCTTGTGACATAAGATTCGTCACCCAACTATTAGCATCAAATACTAATCCTTGGCAGCATCAAACATGTCAGTTATGTAATGTCATACTCCTATATGACAATACCTCAACTGGGAACTAATTCAGATGTATTTAGATCAGACTCTATACTCATATCTACAACTCCTTACAGATAGAGTCATAACGTCATAATACATCACGGGATCTCATTCTGCATTTTATATATAATATCTATATATATGCAAGTGTATTTGCAAAATGATTTAGATGCCATTTTATTAATCATAAACTAATTTACAATAAATTACAAAGTTATATATACATAAGAATGATATCCCTAAACCGTAAGACACAATTGGTTCTAAGGCATATCTCCAACAACTGCAAATGCGAAAAGGCTCACCTAATGATCGTCAGCATAGATGTATGTGCATTTTAAAATTTTAAAGTTTTCAGACAATATGATCAACACATAAAAGTGCACAAACCTTAAGTGTCAATGTTCAGAACAAGCTACTCGTTAACTTGAGGGCGTATCATACACACACACTAAATTGATAGTGACAGGTTCCAGTTACCTAGATTTGCATTTAGAAACTCAAGAATAAGTTTTCTAGATCTAAAAACTTCTTGTTCTTATAGAAGAAAAGAAAACCCATGAAAACTATTTTCATCACTTTCCTCTCCTTGCTTTCTTTCTCTATTCTTCTCTTTCTTTCCCTTTTAATTTTTGTTCAAAACAAAAAAACTTATCCATTCACAAATAGTGTTCTCAGCAAAGAGGGGAGAAGAAGATGAACAGTGGCAAAATTTTTAATTCTCAATTGAAATTGTACTTATGAAAACAAACATATGTTGCTTTCTTTTAATCCAAGCACTTTGCTCAAAACAAAGTAAGTGAATTCCACAAGGCACTCATTCTTTGGATGGATTCTAAAATCCATTCTATTTTCATTAATCCAATTAATGAAACATAAAATATCTTAATATATATATATACATATTATATTAATTATATTAATATATAGATATACACTTAAGATATTTTATGAGAGAAAAAGAGAGTGTTTTATTTTATTTATACAATATAAATAAAATATAATGCTTACATTTTAATATTATATTATATATAATTATATGTAATCTTTACTTATAATGTATTAGAAGATTTCATATTCGAAGCATCTATCACTTTATTAATATTTCTTAACCAGTGCTTAATAATCAAGTCACAATTCTTAATTAACTCCATAGCATTTAGCCTGTTTCCTCAAGTTTTAACTCACCTATCCATATGTCAACACAAAATCCTTAGTTATTCTCAAGTACTTAAGGATTTTTTTGACTGCAGTCCAATGTTTTTCTCTTAGATTTATCCGATATCTACTCGTGATACTCACAGTATATATTATGTCAGGTCTAATATATATCATGACATACATAAGAATACCTATTGCCGAAGCATAAGGAATCTTCAGCATACGCATGCTCTTAGCTTCAATCTTGAGTCTCATCTCTCTCGAGAGATGTGCACCATGATTGCAGAGTAAGAAACCCTTCTTAGAGCTATCCATACTGAATTTCTTCAGTACTTTATTTATTTATAGACTATAGGAAAGACCTATCATTCGTTTCGCTCTATCCCTATAGAGGCTAATAACCAAAATGAAGGTCACTTGTCTCAAGTGTTTCATGGAGAAAATATTAGACAACCATAATTTAATCTCAGATAACATGCCCACATCATTACTTATAAGTAATATGTCATCTACATACAATATAAGGAATGTGATAGCATTGTTATTTTCTTTTCTATAGACACACGGTTCATCAATATTCTTAATGAAGCTAAACTATTTGACTGCATTATTGAATCGTATGTTCCAACTTTTGAAAGCTTGCTTTAATCTATAAACGAATCAATGCAACTTACAAACATTATAACTATCAACAGAGGCAACAAACCTAATAAGTTGTTACATGTATATAGACTCCTCAATGAAACTATTACGGAAGGCTGTCTTTACATTCATATGCCATATCTCATAGTCGTAATAAGCCACAATAATAAGTAATATCCAAATGGATTTTAGCATGGCTACTAAGAAAAAGATTTAATTAAAATCAACACCTTGTTTTTTATTATAAACCTTTGCCATCAACTTAACTTTAAAAGTCTTCACTTTTCTATCTTTGCCAATTTTTCGTTTGTAAATCCATTTACAACTAATAGGAACAATTCCTTCTGGTGGATCAACAAGTGACCATACCTAATTAGCATACATAGATTACATTTAAGATTTCATGGCCTCAAGCCATCTTTCAGAATTGATATCTAATATCGATTCTTCATAGGTTCTAGGATCTTCCCTCTGTATATATTTTTTGATCATAAATGATTCATAATCATTTTAAAAATGGAAATAATATCTCTTAGAAGGGTATAATATCCTACTAGATTTGTGAATAGTTCAGTCTACATAACACTGAAGATCAGATCAAACCGGTTCATCCGCATCAACAAACTCATCTATCTAAGGTTGATCATGATCAAGCTTTCCAAACTCCTCTAAAAGCTCAATCTTTCTACCTATACCACTGTCTTTAATGAACTGATTCTCGAGGAACTGTGCATATCTGCTGATCAAAATCCTTTTAATTAGCATAAAAGTATAAATAATATCCTAAACAATCTTTAGGATATCAAATGAATTAATCTTTTTAAGACTTAGCATCCAGTTTCCCAATTTTAACTAATTTAACATAAGCAGAACAGCCTCAAAGCTTCATATAATTGAAGCTTGGAAGCTTCCCATACCATATTTTATACGATATTTTAGGAACAGCTTTGGATGAAGTCTTATTCAAGATGTAAATTGTAGTATTTAGATCATATCCAGAAAGATATATAGGTAAGTCTTTGAAGCTCATCATGGAATGTACCATATCCAATAAAGTATAATTTCTCCTTTCTGATACATCATTATGCTACGGTATATTAGGAGGTGTAAGTTGAGAAAGTATACCATTATTTTTAAGAAATTCTAAAAACTCAGTACTTAAGTATTCACCTCTATGATCAAAACGTAGAATCTTAATATTTTTTCTAATTGTTTCTCTATTTTAACTTTGAATTTTTTGAATTTTTCAAAAGATTCAGATTTGTACTTCAATAAGTACACATAACCATTCGAATTTATATTTCACTAAATGGATCATATACATTATTATGTATCAATTCAAGAACTTCATCGGCTCTTTTCCCTTGTCCAACAAAGGGCGATTTGGTCATCTTTCCTTGAAGACAAGATTCACAAGTGGGGTAGGGTTTATAACCCAAAGGAACTTTCAGTCAATCATTACCCATCTTCATAATCCTTTTGTCTCCAATATGACCTAATCTATAATGCCATATAAGTTTTGAATAAAGTTTATTTCTAGATCTTTTCTTATTAACAATATTAGTCATGTTAATTTCATTTGTCTAAAGAACATATAAACCATTTATATTCAAGTCAGTGCCAATCAATTTATTTCGCAAATAAATCGAACATTTACATCCATCAAACATAAACATGAAACCCTATTTACACAACTAATTGAAAGATAAAATGTTTCTATTGGCTGTATCAAAATATAAAGTTTTGAATAATACAAAAAACATAACCCAAAGGCAAAACAATTATGCATGTCTCTAAGCAAGTGGCAGTAACTATTACTCCATTTCCTATCTTCAGTATCACTGTACCCTCCTTCAATAACTGCTTACTGTGAAAGTTCTATAACGTCATACAAATATGAGAAGTGGCAATTAAATCAATTACCTAGCTATTTGAATATGAACTAACAATTAATTTAGTTTCAATAATATGATAAAAAATGTACCTTAAGCCTTCTTCTATCTCACGCTCTCTATGTAAAAAGGAAAGTTCATCTTCTAGTGTCTGAGCTTTTTACAATGATGACACTCATTATTGGCTTAGCTATTGCCAACTCTTTTGCCTTTATCCTTCTATTTGTTTTTCTTAGGGACTCCTCCCTTATGAAATGAAACAATTTCATTCATAATTTCAGGAAAAGTATGTTCTAGTTTGTTCATGTGATAAATGGCAACAAACTGGTGAAAGCTAGATGGGAGTGATTGAAGGATCCAATTCATCTATAATCCAAAGTCTATTGAAGACTCCAATGACTCCAACTGTCTTATGAGGTTAATCATCTTTATAAGATGGGACTCCGAAGGCACTTCTAGGTTAAGCCTCATTCTAAACAAGGTAGTAGACAGCTTATACCGCTTACAGCTGGAACTCTCCCCTAACATATCTACCAAAGAAAGATAGACCTCTGAGGAATCCTGCATGTTCTCATACTAAGTCCGTAAGTCATCACTCATAAACGCCAACATATACAATCTTACTTTAAGATTATAGTTTTTTCGTTTCTAAAAGGTCTCAATCTCCTTTAGTGAAGCCTCATTCGAAAGGGACTTGGGAGTAGGCCATTGAAAGGCACAGCCAATCTTTTCAGAATCCAGAATAATTCTGAAATACTGATACCAAACCTTAAAATTAGGCCCGATGAGCCTATAATCAAGGATTTGGAGAAAGAGTGTTCAACATTCTTTCACTTGAAAAAGATTCAACAATTGAAGATTTACAGAAAAAAAAAATACATTATAATATATTAAGTGTATATTTATATTTCTTTTCTATTCAGTTTTGGACTTTAAACCAAATAGTTTTCCCATTAATTTAATTATATCGCATACTCCTTCGCTGAGAAAACTATAACCATATTACATGTTTTCGTAGGTGATCATATTATTATCAAACTCACAAGATCTCACCTAACAGTTATTTATTAAGCAAGTCCAACAAGTTAGAAACTCATTTCTGTTTGTAACTCCTTGCAAGACATGATCAATTTACCTTTAGGAAAAGACTTCTCACCTAATCGTTATTAGCGCCTCAACCTAGCTAGGCTAGACCCAATGCCTTTTCTTGAATAAGAGTGAAATCAAACCCTTCACCTAACAGTTATTAGTGGCCAAAGACCCCCTATCAAAAAATAGATCAAATAGACTATGACACTCTATGAGGGCTCTCATCTAATAGTTATTGGGTTACTCCTTCAAAGATGTCTATAACCTACCGACTGCATTGAAAGGTTTAAACCTAATATTTAATAAGAGGGAGATTTTTATTTTGAGGTCTCATTTAATATATATCACCATGCATATTATTTAGTAATGGGTTTATATCATTCCAAATGACATCAATATCAAATTTTAACTCATCACATATTTAATCATATTTAATATATAAATTAACAATTAATTTATTTATGAGAGAATTCAATTGATACTTATCAATTAGTTGATTTATGTTCATCATTTTACTCCTACAAAAATTCTATTAATTTTAGTTGAATTAAAATTAATTAGAATTTTCATTCAATTCAATTTTACTTCAGAGTAATTATTTTTCTATTCAATCAAAAATTTTAATTTCGACAAATCTAATTTTTGGTAACAAAAAATATACTAATTAAATTAGTATTTATAGAAGTTGTGGTTTAAGGAAGGTTATGATATTTGGAGATTATACAAGAATAAAGAAAAAATAAAAAAATAAAAAAATTTTTACCCTTTTTTTTTTAGAACAACTTAGAACGGGTTGATCCACCCTCCTTAGGGTATCGATCTGATCTTACAAGAAAAATCAATGTACGTCTCACGCTGATGCAAATCGATCCTCTCTGGCTAAAGACCAATACATGGCAACCTAGATTTCAAGTATCGATCCATTTCACTAAGGGGATCGATCTAATCGACCCTTGAACAGTAAGCATTGATCATTTCTCCAAAGAGATCGATACTTCATGAAACATAATGGTTTGTAACTTTCTAGTATCGATCTATTTCATTGAGTGGATCAATCATATCTACCCTTTCAACAGCAAGTATCAATTCTTTCTCTAAAGAGATTGATACTTCTTGAAACAGAATGCTACGGGACAATACAGGCCATTTTGTACCGATCTATTTGCTTAAGTTATCGACACTTCGGCCCTTTTAGCATGCAGGTATCAATCATTTTCACAAAATGATCGATACTTACATTAAAACAAATCAATCTTAGGGCATTTTTAAACGTTTCTAAAGTTTCTAAAACTTCTGAAAACAACTTCATTCAAGTCTTTAAACTTGATAACACCTATTAATCATATTAACAGAGTCTATTATTATGCTTTTTCATAAAACATAATCATCCAAATATCCTTATTTGATCAAATCAAATATAACCACACACATGCTCTTCAAATATATCACATATATTCTCATACATGTTAATGCAAAATTTAATCACCATTAACGTTTCGTATCAACACATATATATGCTTAAAACACAACAAATCAAATTTTTATGCTTTTAAACATAAAGAGCATTTTATTCAATATAACATATTATCAATTTCAAGCCACAATAAACAATTCATATGAACAAAATCAACATCTAAACATAGATTTAAAAAAAAACATACATACACATGTCATAACTCTGATACCACTTGAAGGGAATGCGACTAGAGCACGATGCCCAGGATCAATTCTTGAGCGCACTTTGACTAAAAGCAATGAAAGTGAGTCGTTGCCGTCACCCAATGACTGTCAACATGGATGTATGTGCATTTTAAAATTTTAAACTTTTCAAACAAAATGATCAACTCATAAAACTACATATAACTTAAGTGTCGATCTTCAGAACAAGCTACTCGTTAGCTTGAGGACGTGTCACACATACACAAGATTGATAGCGACGGGTTCCAGTTACTCGCACTTGCCTTTGAAAACTCAAGAACAAGTTTTCTAGATCTAGAAAATTTCTAGTTCTTGTAGAAGAAAAGGAATCCCATGAAAACCATTTTCATCACTTTCCTCTCCTTTCTTTCTCTCTTTAGTCTTATCTTTCTTTCCCTTTTGATTTTTTTTCAAAACAAAAACCTTACCTATTCACAAATGGTGTTCTCAGCAAAGATGGAAGAAAGAGATGAGTAGTGGCAAAATTTTCATTCCCAATTGAAATTGCACTTATGAAAACAAACCTACGTTGCTTTCTTTTAATCCAAGCACTTTGTTCAAAACAAAGTGAGTGGATTCCATATGGCACTCATTCTATGGATGAATTTCAAAATCCATTCCATTTTCATTAATCCAATTAATGAAACTTAAAATATCTTAATATATATATATATATATACATATTATATTAATCATATTAATATATATATATATATATACACACACACACATTTATAATATTTTATGAGAGAGAGAGCGTGTGTGTTTTATTTTATTTATACAATATAAATAAAATGTAATCATTACATTTTAATATTTATTATATATAATTAAATGTAATCTTCACTTATAATGTATCAAAAGATTTCATATTTGAAGCATCTATCACTTTATTAATATTTCTTAACCAGTACTCGATAATCAAGTAACAATTCTTAATTAACTCAATAGCATTTAGCCTATTCTTTCATTATTTTGGGGGTATACTAGTATAGTAACAATTATTTTGGTCTTAAACTTATCTAGATAAGGGTATAAGACATGATTTATAAAATCCACCACCATTATTGCTGCTTGCATATCAAAAGGAAAAAGTGATGGCTTACCTTCTCCAAATTTTTCAAAATTCAAAACTCTCTACTTAGCCCAGAATATGTAACCTCTACTACACATGCTATAATATCTATATCTTCATCTTGATTTGTCCCTACTCACCGAATAAGTCTCATAAGGTTATTTAATATTTTTAATCTAAAAGAAAATCAAAGATAAACTTATATATAACATCCATTATATGCACATAATGTAATGCTTCGGCCCTCGAGCTGGTTACCTCTGGCTCCCCGCTGACCTAAGCCTAGACTACCGAATTACTGCATTACAACCCAATGTCCCTCACGGGCACATTTGTCATAAATTTGCCCCTCGCCCTCTGAGATCTCCTGCTCTAGCTACTGAGATATTTGTTCCTTCTTTTACAACATGAATTATTTCACCACTCACCTTGGTCTCATTAACTTCAATTTCACCACTTATCTCACCAAGTTTGCTTACCACTTCATAAAGTGATGGCCTTGCAATGTTCTTTTTGGATTTGACTTCTGTCTTACTAGATAATTTACCATATCTACGAGACTAAATGAAATTGGCTAACTAACTCCATTGCATCTGCATATTTCTGTTCGAATTTGCAATATGTCACCCTTTTATTCTAGCCTCTAAAATCTCTTTGTGGTTGTATTTACTACATTTGCAATTACTATCACCTAAGGCTGCTAATTTTATGGTTGATATTGCCTTGGCTAACAATTAGGGGAATGGAAAGGTCCAGTACTACGTAATTGATTACCTTCTTCTTTCTAAGAAAATTTGGATGATTTCTCAAAACTGGGTTATATGCATTGGGAATATGAATCATTCGGTTCCTGGCCATTAAAATTATAAACATATTGAGCTTGTTTTTGCTGACATATAGCCAGAACTCATATGAGTATCTCCACACCAATCAAAACTTAAACTAAAAATAGAATTCACTTTATCGAACTCATCAATAATTTCTGCCCAAGAATTAACCTCGGCATTCATCATACGTATGCCATCAACATCATACATACTTGGAATTCTCTTTAGCATACCTCTTTCATTTGACCACTAACAATTATTATAAGCTATCTCCTCTAACAACCTATATGCCTGTTCTATTTGTTTACCCAATTAAAGCACCTTTTGTAGCTATACTTATGGTAATCTCAACTAAATACGTTAATCTATTATAGAAAGTCTCTACAAATAGCCAATTAGGAATACCATGATGTGGACACTTCCTCTACAACTTCTTAAATCTTTCCCCAAACTTCATGTTGTGCAAAATTGCAAGTGTATGAATCGAACAAGTAATAGAGTGATGAGATAAATATCATCCCACGAGGATTGTTGTAAATTAATTTTCAAGACTTGGCATAACCCAGATTTTATTTGGCTAACGAAATTTGATGGATAGACAATTAAAAGTAAATTTAAATGCA
>JAXCLQ010000326.1:0-10063 GCA_035584115.1 Cedrela odorata
AGTTAGGCGGGTTTTTAATAAAAATGGCATAATTTTTTAGCCTAATTATATTTAAAGTCTAACTTAATTTATTTTACATTTATGGCCAAAACACAATATTTATATTTATTTTACACATGTTTTTTTTTTCATTTCTTTATGTTTATATTAAGTGCAATACGTTTTAGAAACAAAAATAGTAAATGTAAAATTATTGGCCAATCATATTGATAACTATCAACGAATTTTGTGTAAGCATTTAAATCAGTTTCTATTACGACGACTAAAGTGACTAAAATAAAACAAATGTTACATTGTATTCAACAACTATAGGTTAATATTATGCTTTGTGAGATCCATTTTCTACTATTATTGTATTGATTTTGGTATGCTTAGTTAATCCATGTTAGAGCTTAAGAATTATAATTAGACAAATTTCATTTTATTTTGAATGTCATATGATGATTTTTTGCACAAAATACTTGTTGATATATCAAAGAAGAGAAAGAACAATGTCATCTTGACTTTTTTTATTGCCCCTCGACATTTTTTTGTCACACCTCGATGAAAAAAGTCGAGAGGGACAAAAAAAGTCGAGGAACGACGAAAAATGTTGAAGGGCGATGAAAAATGTTGAGAAATTTCGTGATTTTTTTGTCTTTTTTTAATATTTATTTATGATAATTGTTATCTTTTGCATATAAATAACATATGTTTACTTATTAATTGTCTTTGGAGGGTTGTGTGACAGTTTAGTAGATGGTAACGAGGTCTATAATGGTGGCAAAACCTTTAGTTTATCCCTTAATCTGAATGTAAAGTATTTAGAACTCATCAATCAATTTTATTGTTTACTCCGAATAATTCAAGCCGAGTTCAATATTAAAATAAAAGTAATATACAAACATTGTTTGCCTTTAACATTATTTAATTTAAGTTCATCTTATATTGAAAATGATAGAGATGTTGTCTTTTTCATTAGAGTTAATAGCCAAGTATCGACATTTGGGGGGTTTATGCCCCTTTTTGTCACATTTGATTGTAGAGAAGTTGCTTCTACAACACAGTCACCCGTTATACAGCATGTAAAGTCATTTATATGACAACTATAAACAAATTTTACAAATCTATTTGCTTATTCAAGTGGTAGTAACCAAGTTAGTTTCATGCTTTCTGCTACCAATATGAATGCACCATACTTACTAATAAGATATATTGATGATGCTATCTATGACCACTACGAGGGTAGGTGTGAGTAAGGCTTAGATAATGATAAGACATTTCAAACACCAGTCATAAGTGATGTCCTTGAAGATTTAAAACACGGGGCTTACAATAATCAATCATCTCTCAATGTAAGAGTGTCTCTTAATGTTTGAGTGCCTTTTAGTGCTTGTGAAGAGCCGAGTCCTTCATACTATGATCTGCTTCATTGTTTATCTCTAATTCTTGCACCATTGACTTTTTCAACAGATTGTTTCTAGAGTTCTACAGATGATGTTTAACAGTAGTCGAAAAATTGTATGAAATTAAAGAGATATTGCTTTGGGATTTGAGTCTCCTTTCAATGAAACAAAACTTTCAATTTGTGATTTTTTCAGTTTACATTGAACCACTTTGAGACTAAATATATTGATGCAAGGTGTAAATAGCGAGTTCGGACAATATTAGTGTTCGAGAACACGTACTATTAAGTGAGGCAGATTGACGAGGTGCACATGTGTTTCTCTGACTAACTATCTGATGGACATGCTCAAGCTAGTTCTCAGCTTATTGGTGAGCTTATAATGGATAAATTTATAGATTGTAATCGATTGTACACACCAAAAAACATTCAAGTTGATATTCACAATGAATATGAGGTGATTATATCATATGCAAAGGCTTGGCGTGTTAGAGAAGCAGCATTCACTTTAGTTTATAGCGATCTTGCAGATTCATATAATTTATTACCATTATATTGTCATGTAATGCAGTCTATCAATACTGGCATTATCATGCATATAGAAAAGGATTCTAACAACCATTTTAAATATTTTTTATGGCATTTGGTGGTTGTATCAGTGCGTTTCGATCTTCAATTAAACAGGTGGTTGTAGTTAACAACACATTTTTAAAAGTAAAATATCAGGCCACACTATTTGTAATAGCTTGTAAAGATATGTATGATCAAATATTCCCATTGGCTTTTTGTATTGGGGATAAGGAAAATGATGACTCATGACAGTGGTTTATACAAAAGTTGTAAAGAGTTATTAGAGAGGTACAAGACTTGGTATTTATTTCCGATCGTCATGCAAGTATTCAGAAAACAGTGCACATTATTTTTTCCGAAGCTACTCATGAGATTTGTTATTATCATGTTTAAGAAACGTACGTGCAAAGTTCAATACAATAAAGAAAATTGATGCTGATAAATTTATGAAGGTTTACTTTTTTGTTGTAAAAGTATATCGTATTAACAATTTCAATTATCAAATTTCAAAGTTGTGGCGCATTAACCGTAAAGCAGCCAAATATTTAGAAGAAGAAATCGAAAGTCATAGGTGGGCTCGAGTACATTTTAGTGGTAGAAGGTACAATATAATGATCATTAACATTGTTGAATGTCTTAATGTAATCCTATGGCATGCACATACACTTCCCATTACCTTATTGATGGAGTATTTAAGGGTTTTAATGTAACTATGATTCTACGAGAAGAGAAATAAAGCTTACGAGATGGAAACTCGCCTTACAAAATGGGCTCAAGAAAAAAATTACTAAACGGATAAATGTAGCCAAAAATACGACAGTGTAACATTTGTTCAGTTTGAGTATCAAGTGAAGGATAGAGAAAGAGATGTGGTTATGGACCTAAATAGAAAAATATGTACATGAAAAAAATTTGATTTAAATCAATTTTCATGTGCACAAGCACTAGCTGCATGCAGATACATACAATTTCAACATCTCCAACTTTGTTCCCATTATTACGCTGCAAATACACTTGTTTTTACTTATTCAGATCCAATCTATCATGTTGGACATCGGTCAGATTGGGTTATTTCAGATGAGTTGCAAATATCAGTTTTATTGCCACTTATTCAACATTCAAAGTCAGGCCGATGTCGAGTACAAGTGAGACCTTCTGCTGGTGAAGATGTACCACGAAGAAAGTGTTCTCAGTGTAATTAATATGGATATAACCAACAAACTTGCAAGAACCCTGTGACATTGCATCCAAATTAGATAATTTCAGTTTGGATTGTTAAGTTTTTCAATTACTTATGATTTAGCTATATTTTGCATTATAATTATAAATTGGAATGTCAAGTTTCCCAATTACTTATGGTTTAGCTGTTGATGAGTTTATAAGTTTTATGTTGTTAATGATTATCATATGATTACAACTTTGTTAAATATACAAGACTGAATAGCTGTTGATAATTTATGTTATTAATGATTATCAACTGATCGATACATTTGTTAATTAAAAACTATAAAAAGATAAATATAACGATGGCATAAATAGTTACAATGTCTATAAAAACTAGCATATGTCTTGATACCATAAACTAAGGACCATCTTCTTCCTTAAACGAGGTGCATCAGAAGACCTAAAATCTAAAATTTGAATCTGTCCCAAAAACTCAATATATTTACTTACAAAAACATCATAATCACCCCTGCGACTATCTTGCTATAGAACACTCTCACTCACTCTACACGTGACAAATTGTAACTCATCAATAGACATCTCTAGCCTAACAGCATAGAATCCATTCTATCATAACAAAGAGGGTAGAAGGGAAGATAAACACTGAAGGTTGGTCTCCATGAATTCATCCTAGGTCGCTACAAGAAATGAATTATACTTGTCGATTCAGTGCCTCAGCAGGTCAATTGTAAGCACAACCGAGTGCCTCTACTCCACATTGATGGGGATATACACGATCTTCACGTTATACCAGGGTCTCTGTCCCTCTATGATGTCCCTAGATGGCAAAATTTCTCCCATGATATATCACAGAACTTCCTCACCCTAGTCGATGCCTTCTATGCATGCCTCATTCTGTTCTATCTTCCTTCATACTAGTCTAAAATAGCTTTGTTCAATATATGAATATTATAGCTATTCATAAACTACTTTGTGAATAATAAACATATAATTATACTTAACATATAAAGGTTAAGAAACTCACTATGTAGGTGTTTGTTAAGGTCCATCATTGCGATATCACATCTGACTTGTTGCGTTGCTACTCCCACAAGAAGTCTAGATACACATTGATATGCTAGTAAATCGATGAATAATGATTTATTAAAATATGTTAAGTAAATAACCTTAAAGTTTAATAAAAAACTTATACATTCTTCAATCATGAACCCTTGTCACCCCCTAATATGGTCATGTACCAAGAAGGGTTGGTCGTCATCCTACGTAACTCCTTTGACTTGGCATCAGAACTACACAACCAATGGATGAATATAGTCTATCGCTCCATTGTACAAGACTCACCTATCGTCCTCTATTTTTGCTTTTTAGCCAAGTAAACAAAAAAATTGGCCATCTTGCAGCCTATCTTGTATTGTCTTTCAAACCAGCTATATAGATTGAAGGTAAATTTATCATTCTCCTAGTTAGAGAGGCTCTTATTGTCCGTCGGCACAACATCCTGCATAGTATAAATAGATTAGTTTATGGAAATCACACAACAAGGTGTTATCAGTGTAAATGTTAAACAAATTCATAAGTTAACTTGTTTTTCAATAGCGAAAACATCGAAGCACTTATGCAACTCGGTCCTCAATGACTACATTCCATGTGTGAACTCCTACCTCACCAAAACCATCTCAACATGAAATAATTCTTCCTGACGAATTAATTGAGCCTCCATATATGCTCGCATGACATTAATTGCCTTCAGGACTTTGTCAACATGAATATATTGAGGCCCAGCAGGTGTATGCTCAAGTCCGGTATTTGCTATGAAAGATGGTTCGATAGGGTCGGAGGAGAGTAGTAAGGATTAGATAGTGTTGCTGCCTCATCATGATACGTTGGCTCCTACATACACGAAACAAAATTTCAATTGGGATTATATGATATCATACTATGTAATTCTCTGAAAATGAAACTGTACTTACATCTATCTGAGTTACTCTTAACTCGTCGTCATTTGTAAGAATAATTGCCTCGTGTGCAAGTCTAGAGAGAGATAGTGCAATGTCACCCTCGTATGCTCCATGTGTTATCCTGATAGATTGTAATTATGCTACATAAGGAAGGAGGCCTGTTGCATGTGAAGAAGCTAGCCCGCAAATTAGAAGAAGCTCCACACACAAATACCATATCACTTAAACATGTTAGATTATGTGTGAAATCAATTTAATTAAGAAATAAATTAAATAATTAACACAAACTTACATTTGAATTCGAGAAAACTATTTTGTTAATGTCGTCATAGCGACCATTCTTTTTAGTTACCCATTTCAAAACACGAGCTAACTCGTCATTTGTCTTTTCGCCATTCTTTCCCCGATAGATAAGGATTGTCTCGTATATCCATATTTGGAAAACAATGGAAAATAATTATAATTATAAAATTTTACGCATAATCTCCCCTGTAATGTGAATATATCCAAAGAACCTACATATATCCAAAAAAATAACACTACCAAATATAACAAATTTCAGTCTTCATCAACAACTTATAATATCACATAAGACAGGGCCTTAGACGCCCTCTAACCATAGCAAACAGAATCAATAACAAGATTTACACTTACTTGAAAGACAATTGGAAGCCCTTTTAGATTGTATCGCTCACAAAAGTGCTTTATGTACTTCTAGTAATTCTCCTTAAATTTTTTAGCCTTTCTAACCATTGCTCATGAGAGGAATGTGTATGTCAACGCCCACGAGACTGTTCTTCAATGATAGCTCTTGAATTTACTCAAGTCATCTACCAATTGAAGCACAAATAAATCTACCTTGCCCCGGGTATCTCTCCTTAATAAAAATCCCTCCTCGAAGAATGCAAGTGCTGGCTTTAAAGCATCTTGATCATCTACCATACTGAAATTCGTGTCTTCAAATAACTAATCAAACTGTGATTGCTTAATGTCAATCACCCCAGGGAAGAACTTGTCGAATAAACAATTAGTATTTCTTCTCTTTCTTGGAATAGGATTACCTATTGGGTAATTTTCAAAATTTATTCATGTTACGAGCCCAAACTTGAACTTGGAGAACTGGATGACACGACCAAAAACTAAGAACCACATTTGCTGTTCTAATTCCTACCCAGTTGCTCCAATTTCTCTTAAGTACATTGTGTACAAGCTGCCCTGATAATATCAACTTCTGCATTTGCAAAAATCTTCAAAAACATGATTGTGCGAACAAACTGAGTTGTTTCGCAGTTAACTTGTGTCATTTCAACCATCCACAAGTGAGACAATGAGGTAACAACAACAGGAAAAGAATCTTCTTCTCTTATTTTCAATACCCTACTAACATTGCTGCTTGATATACCTATTAATCATGTTATCATCACAGCAAAAAAAAGTGGAAAACATTAGAAAAAATTTGAAAAAAAACGACCACATATTCTCTACAACAAATTTTGTCGAGGTAGACAAGCGGCACTTGATGATTTTTGTAGAAACAAACAGAATGGATATGCCTGCTGGATATTTATATAAAATTCATCAAGATTTGATTATATCTCGATGAATTTTATCGAGATATCCAGTATGTATATCTATAATGGATATATCTGCTGTATATCTTGATCAAATTTATCGAGACTCACTTATACTCAATTATACTCTCGATAAAATTCGTCAAAATGTACAGTATGCATATCTAAAATGGATATGCCTACTGAATATCTCTACTAAATCCATAATAGATATGCACTATGGATATATCAAGCCTTAATGAATTTTGTAGAGGTTTATAGAATTCATTTCATTCTGTAAGTTTCGACGAAATTTATTAAGTCTCCATAAGTTTCATCGAGGGGCGAGGAAATTTTGTCGAGATTGATAAGGCCTAAAAGTTTCTTAACCTTTGACGAAATTTCATCATCTCTTGATTAAGTTAAAACGTCGCCCTTCGATGTTTTAACTTCATATTCTCCAATTTCAACAATACAAAACCACACATTCCATGGTCTATTACAAACCACACATTCAACTACTTACTATTTACACATTTTACTAAACCCAAATGCCTCAAATCACACATATTTTACAAATAAGTTTAAGAAAATATACCAATTATGATGAGGAATATACATTGCAGAATTCTTTTGCTGTTTACACTATTTGTGGAATGCAAAACTAGATGAAATTTGTCGAAGCAAGAGGCGAAATGGAAAATTTACTATGAAACTAGTTTTTTCGTTTTTGAGAAAAATGAAAAGTAAGGATAAAATGGATATAAATAGTATATTTTGGTCATAAATGTGAAGTGAATTTAAGTTAGGCCATAAATATAATTATGCCCAAAAATTACCATTTCCATAAAAAAAAAAAAAAAAAAAACCCTGATAAGTTGATAACATCCACTTGTCGAAGTCTTTCTCAAAACTCTCTTTAAAGTCACTTTTCCAAATGTGTCTCTCTCTTGTAGGGTGGTTTTATTTGATCACCAAACTTGTATTTGAGTTCAATTTCATATTTGGGTTTTGGTGTGGTGGTGGAGATGGGAGATATGGCACAACGTTCGCACGATTTGTCTAAAAGTATCCATGGTATTGGTACTCCTGGACCTGAAGGATCTCAAATGAAGTCGACTCTAAGAGTAAGAGGCAATGAAAGTAGCAGTTCTGATAAGAGTATTTGCAGATACCAAACATAGTTATATAGCAACGGGAATAGCTGAAAGCGGTTGGCTGTTTGATAGAAATAACCAAATGCAAAATGAGAGAAGTGGAGCAACTGGGAGTGGATCGGGCGCGAGAAGGCTGTCTCTAAACGGGCCAAATTATAGTGCCAAGATTTGTTTCTTTCCTTGCTTCAGAAAATGAGTCGAGTTTCAAGGCCCTCTCCAAAGTCAATAATTTCATAGTTGTATCAACTCCAATTCTGTGATTTTGATATGTTTTAATAAAGATTTATATTGATCAAACCTTTTTATCATAGTGCAATAATGATAGGGAGATGTTAGAGTTTCAAACTGTATGATTACTCATATGTATATATATATATATATATTTTTGAAGATGAGGAACCACAACAACAAAATTCCTTAAAGTCTAAATACAAAACATACAGCGGATACAAATATACGAATGAATTTGTTTGATATTAATTTTAACAACACTCTTATAAATTTTACTTATTTCTATTATATAATAGAGTTTATCCAATTATAAATAAAGGCAAGATATATAAAATCACTTAATTTTTATTCATTTGCTACTAATAAAAAAATAATAGGCATATCATCTATATTTATATATTTGTTCAAATTTTAGATAAAACAACAAACACTACCTTAATTTGTTCATTCATTGTTAGGGTTTATCTATTCATACCTTAAATTAACTTTTTAAGTTTGTAAATTGAATGTTTAATGTGACTAAATTTTATTAATTTATGTAGTTAAGTATGTATGTTTTTTCAATTTAATTAAATAATCTAGAAATTTTAGCTGAATACAAAATCTATTTTTTTCGTACTTTTTACTTATTAATGTAAAAAGTCTAAATACCATCATTAAATTTTCTTCTAAATATTATTCTTATCTAACGAACGAAGAAGGGTCTATGGTTAGATATTGATAACATCTTCTTACTCTAAACTATCCTTAAAGTCAATTTATTGGTGGTTATGGAAACCACCATAAGTGGTTCATAACTTCCCTTAATGCTATGAAAACGTATCACACGTTTTGACAACTGCTAGTAATGGCCATTAAGGGTGGTAACTTCCAAGAACTGCAGCAAACTTCCCAAAAATGGTTTTCGATGGAAAAACCTAGAAATAGGAAATCATTCTTGGTAAAGGCCCCTAAGCTCGTTATTCTCTGAAAATTTCATCTAGTGAGGATTAAGAGAGCTTGGAAGGTTTTTACCGACGTCAAAACAGCAAACAAAACTTCAATGGTAAGAGGTAAGTTCCTTAGACTTCCGCATTTAAGTTTTAAAGATTTAAAGCATAATTTATGTTTCCATGCTTACATATGATATCAGAGCTTGTTTGTGCCTCTGCCTTGGTGTTTTCTATATGTGCTTTTGTTGGAAAACTAGAAAATAAAATCCATGGGTTCATTCGGCCAATTTTAAATTTTCATGCAATCTATTTTTTGTTGTTTTTAATGCATATAAATATGCTTAAAGTATTCATAAATGAATTTAGAACATTTTGGACGTGAAAATCATCGAAAACCACTTAAAAATTGGTCGAAAAAAGGGCAGAAATGCTTTCGGGTTCGCGGGTCTGAAACCGGGTCATAACCGGTTCGAGTCAACCCGGTAAAAGGTTAAAGATGAACCAGATGATATGGACAATATATCATTTTTCAGAGAAATTAATGGATGACATGTCAGTTTCCGTCAGGTTTCGTCATATTATTAATATGTATGACATGTCGTTTGTTTAAAGATTTAAATATGGCCATTGAGATTCAAACCCAGGCCATTAAATACGCATTACCTTTACCACTGGGTTGCGTGTTATTTTATGAATATATTGTATTCAATTTACTATTAAACAAATTCGTAATAATTGCATGAAAAATTAGTTAGCATGAGTCGAACCCAGGACTTAGTTGTATAAATACAAACCTTTTACCGCTCAGCTAGGCTTCGTGTTTTTGATTTATTATTAATGTTATATTTTAATTAAATACATCTTATTTATGACATTGTTTATAAATTTTAGAAATGATGCAGTTTAGTCCTAAATCATATTTTGTTTATTTATGATTTTGGCCTAAATTTAAGTTTTGTTTGTATTGAAATATGTAAATTATAATAATTTACAAATTTTTGGTGATATTTTGATTTTAACATGAAATATGCATAATTTATTGTACTTTGTAATATGTATATTTTATGATTAATGAATGCTTAAATTTTATGCATTT
>JAXCLQ010000329.1:0-10061 GCA_035584115.1 Cedrela odorata
GGCCAATCCTGTAATAATTATGTAAGAATTATGTCAAGAATATTTCTTATTCTTGAGCTATGAATAAAAGTTTCCTCTTCCAACAAGTTAAGTTGGGAGAAAGAAAGAGCACTCAAAAACTCAAATGGCTTTCTAACTTCTTCAGTAGATCTTCAGTTTTTTAAATATTTTTTAAGATGTTTTTATAAACAAACACAGCAAATCCTGGATATTGGGAGTATGCTCTCTACTCGCCTCTTTGGAAGATCTTGCAGATCAAAAACCATCCACTACCAGATGGTATACAGAGTACAAGATCACGCCATGGACCTAGCTTTACCAAACCAGACTGCAAACTCTATCTTCTTACATGTCGAATCAGGTCAGGTTTCCAACTGCACATATGTCCCTAAACAGATCTCTCGACAACAACTCTAAGAATTGTTACCTATTACATGGGTGACAAATTATGAAGAGAATCATCAAGCAGCAACCACTTCAACACAGATTAGCTCAGATGAGCCCGTATTCAAAAGATCACAAAGCGAAAAACTCCAAATCTGCTTTAATTCTACCCCTACACGACGATCTGATGCTATGTTTCCTACCCAATACATGATATCTGCTCCTTGGCCTGAGATATATGCTTTTAGTTTCTGATCTGCAAGATCCTCCAAAGAGACGAGCAGAGAGCATAATCCCAATATCCAAAATTTGCTGTGTTTGTTTATAAAAATATTTTGAAAATTATTTAAAGAATTGAAGATCTACTGAAGAAGTTAGAAAGACATTTGAGTTTTTAAATGCTCTTTCTTTCTCCCAACTTGACTTGTTGGAGGACTAGATGACCCTAACCTCAAACAAGCTTACCTAAACCAGCTTCCTGAACCTCTTGGCTCAGAAACACTCAGATTCCTCTCTTCACAACGACAAACCTTGGCCAATGTCTCTCTTGAAAACCTTTATCAGCATGTTCTCCTCTAATTACAGAAGCTTTACAAACCCTCCTGACAAAGTTCACCTGTTTACTTTTCATGACTGCAGGTTAGAAGACCAAAAGAATCGTATCCACGAGATGACCTCATGGTGTAATATACAAATGTTGAGACCAGACACATCAGCGAAAAAAGTCATTCTAGACTTTGTCACTAGGATGACAGGCTCTCTCAAAGAATGGTGGCTAAAACTCGGTGACTACCGACAAACACAAGCAGTCAACGTAGGCGACATCAACGCCTTCATGTTTTTCATCTATACAGAATTCCTCGGTGGACCAGTACATTCAGAAGACTTGGTATTCTTTGAGGAACTTAGAACTGTTGCAAAGTTTTTGTAATTAGAGGAGAACATGCTGATAAAGGTCTCCAAGAGAGACATTGGCCAAGGTTTGTCATTGTGAAGAGAGGAATCTGAGTGTTTCTGAGTCAAGAGGTTCAGGAAGCTGGTTTAGGTAAGCTTGTTTGAGGTTAGGGTCATTTAGTCTACCGATGAGGTTTAGGGAGCTAGTTTAGGTAAGCTTGTTTGAGGTTAGGGTCATCTAGTCCACCGATGAGGTAGAATCGTTCTCTGACCATTTTGAAGTGCTTGTTGAGGTCTTATGGCATGAAGGAGCAACACTTGAGTTTGCAGAATTCTTTGCGTGCTTTGTCTTCTGAATGTACTAGTCCACCGAGGAATTCTGCATAGATCAAAAACTCAAATGTCTTTCTAACTTCTTCAGTAGATCTTCAGTTCTTTAAATAGTTTTTAAAATATTTTTATAAACAAACACAGCAAATCCTGAATATTGGGAGTATACTCTCTACTCGCCTCTTTGGAGGATCTTGCAAATCAGAAACCAAACTCCAGTAAACACTCCGGCCAGCCTAATTCTGCCATAAGGGATAGGAACATTTTTTGAGAAACTCGGAGTGTCCGTTGGCGGCAGAATGGGAAAGGATGTAAGTTTTGATATCTTCAGCTGAGCTACTGACATGTAGTATTTTGGGCTGGATCCATGGGTGAAAATAGGACTTATACAACCTGCTCTGATACCAAATAGAGGGGGTGAAGTTCGTCTGTTTGGCCCAAGGTATTCTAGCCACTGCTGCGCACCCTTTGCGACTTACTAAGGCCTGACTTTTATGGCACCAACACCTGGACTTCCTGGTTCTAAAGTCGTGGATCGCTAGGTTGTCTCGGAAACTTATAGCTACTAGGCTGGCCGGAGTGTTTACTGGAGTTTGGTTTCTGATCTGGGGGAAATGCTGTAGTCGTATACCTCTGCATAGAACACTTGGACGTTTGAATGTCAAGATGCAGTGTCTGCTGGTTCTTCTTGCTCTTAGGTTCATGTTTCTTACAAGCTCATGAACTAGATAATCCTCACTGTTCTTGTCCAGCCTGCATAAAAGATGCAGATCCATACCAACAACGCCCTAGTTTAAGAAGATCTTACAAATCTCCTCGACATCTCCTTGACGGACAGAGAAAACTGCCCAACTCTTCCAACGAAAGGTTTTCCTCAAACCTGAAGGGTTACTGTATAAGTCTTATTTTCACCCATAGATCCAGCCCAAAATACTACATGTCAGCAGCCAAGTGGATTCACCGAGTGTATCATATCTTGGTTCACCTCTTTTGTAAGCTTCATAGAACTCATTTGTGGTTCTTGGTTTAGATTTTCTGGGTAGTTTTCTCTGTCCGTTAAGGAGATGTAGAGGAGATCTGTAAGATTTTCTTGAACTGGGGCATTGTTGGTATGAATCTGCATCTTCTATGCAGGCTGGACAAGAGCAGTGAGGATTATCTGGTTCATGTGTGTGTTTATGGCCTTTAGTAATCTTAGGTTGGATTCAAGGGTGGAAATAAGACTTATACAGTAACCCTTTAGGTTTAAGGAAAACCTTTCATTGAGAAACACACATTTGGTAGGAGAATTGTTCAGGTGGTGCTGAAGGTACTAAAGGTGATATGGGAGTTTGTTGTGAAAAGGTAGACTGGTGATATGAGGTAGTTGGTTGGTAATATGGTGATGGTGAAGGTGTATAAGACTGATAGGACGAGGGCTAAATATTTTATAACTATTTACACGTTGTAACTGAAGATCTGTGTGGGAGGACATAATAAGAGGGTAGATCTTCAATTCAGAAAATAAGAGATCAAACTATTTTTTCAAGCAAACGGGCAAATCGTGAATGTTTTGAGAAAGAGATAATGTAAAGATACTCTTTACCATAAACCCTATCTCTACCTAGTTAACTGAAGCAGTAGTAAATGCAGAGAATGAACAAGCTGCAAAAAGAGAATATTGGAACAATATACTCAATGAAGCAGCAGCCCAAGTAGAAGCAGAAGAAATTAGGGACATATGTGAAGCTGGGAACCTAACCTGATTCAACATGTAAGAAGATAGAGTCTGCAGTCTGGTTTGGTAAAGCTAGGTCCATGGCGTGATTTTGTACTCTGTACACCATCTGATAGTAGATTGTAGCCATGTATGTTGGTCCTATTGGAATTGCACCGGTGATCTGGACTTGTAGCTTTAGACAAGTTGTAAGCTGGAGGTTATTAAGAGGCATGTTGAAGTTGGTGGACTTGTAGCTTTAGACAAGTTGTAAGCTAGGAGTCATCAAGAGGCATGTTGAAGTTGAGGAACATAGTGACCATGATAGTTCTAGCGTTGAAAGTGGTTTGTACTGTACTGATACAGGCATGCTCATAATTTGGAAATCTGGTGTCTAGCAAGACGATGCGAGAGGTTGTCGCAAGACCTTTCCAAGCATGAAACTCTATATACCCAGCCTTTAACTTCATGTCCGCTATCTGTGTAGAGTTGACTCCATTGATTCGTACTGGATAGGGACTTTTCTTTATTGCCTCTACTGGTACCACTTTTAGGTTAATACAACATGTTGTTACTCTAGTATCCAAGATAGCCTTGATCTTGAAAGGTTTCACCCCCTGGATCTGGAATTCAATCGTCATGTTGAAAAGTTTATTCAGCACCCTTCGTGACTCCATAGCGTTCAGCTCTTCACATTCCATGATTACTTTAAGCTCTTCGTCCTTTCCGCTAGTCGAGGCCTCCTTTTGTTTATCAAACATCTCCAGCCTCTGGACATCCTTCATAAGATCCTTCCTTAAGGCTTGTTATAGCCTTTCATTTTCGCCAAGCAAGTAATTCACGTATGCGATTAATTCCTTGATTAATGCATCCTTTGAATTATACTCCCTCGGTCTTGGTAGCTATGAGTCGATTTTCTCCTTTAGATAGAAAATACCGCTGCTCTCGCGATATTTCCTATCTTCCTATTGCATTCCCTCGCGAAATGACCTTCTTCACCGCAAATGTAGCACTTACATTTTCTGACCTTGTCCGCATGCTTTTTCTTAAAAATCTTTACATGTGAGTCGTGCGGCTTCCTTTTGTAGGTTTTTGCTTTTCTTAAGTTGTATTTTTTCCTTGGCTTGTCATACTACCCTGGGATTGGTACTTTACTACAAAATGTTAGGTCTTTAATACTCCTTTGAATCGCAGCCTTCTTACACATTTCAGCCAAGTATTGATAAGTAAAGTGGATCCTTGGCATAACACCTACATTATTTCCTGGGTGCTTTTGTTTAAAAGCTTCCTCGATCTCTCTCCCAATTAACGATGGCATTTTTCTGAAAAATTTTTCAGAGAGATCAGGTGAGATATACATTCTTCCAGATTTTGCTGCCAGAATCTTAAAATCATTCATGTACTGGAAAATGTCCTTCATGCTTTCACAACCAAGCCTTTCCACGTCATAATAGGCTCGGTTCTGTTCGTCAGTAATACCTTGGTATGAATCTTCAAGGAGAATGATTCTTCTTATCTGAGAAATAATATTTTGTGGATCATCGGCTATGTTGATTAATTCCTCATACTCCTGTGTATAGGCCATTCTCCACTGCATCCATATTCGTTTTTCAACTTCCCCAAGTAAGTTTTTGATGAAACTCACTTTTTGTTTATTATCAGCCCAGATTTTCTCATTTACCAAGTTAACGGTAATGGACTCCCATCTTGATATCACATCCTCATAGAGGCTTATATCTGTTGGTAGAACAAGCATAGCCCCTTAACTGACTTGGGCTGATGATAAAGTCCACATTTCATTGTTCAAGCCCATAGGCCTTAGTTGCCAAATTCACCCTCTAATTGTATCTGTATTCAGAAATGTGGGGTTGACCGGCCTGATGTTTGTTTGGGCTGGTGGATAATTTGCAGGGCCCATGATTGGTTCTGGTGGGGGTCTGTATGCTGAGGTTACATCACCACTACTTGTTGCCGAGAACACCTTTTGCTCCAAACTCCGTAATTTTGGGTACAGAGTTTCTTCTTCTGTTGTTGTCATTCCGGCGAACTCATCAAAATTTTGCTCCTCCTTTTCCCCACCATCTTCCACAAAATATTGTGAAAAATTGAAGAAATTTTCATCAATGCTTTCATTATCAATTTCTTCCAAACTAGAATCCCATTCTGGTGGTGTTTCATCCCAGATAGGAATTTCATTGATTGCAGAACCCCATGGGTTTTCTTCATCCCATATGGGCAAGTCCTCAGATAATACGTAGGCAGTGTGTTCAAGTGTTTGTTCATCTTCATCAACCAGTTCAGTGTCATGTTGATCAACACTGTATGGTCTGGAATCTTCTTGTTGCCTATAAGCCATAAATCTTAAGGAAATAGAGCCATCGTTACGCGTTCGGGTACGCACTGCTTCTGGTCGACTGGCTCGTCTATTTTCAATGGGTCGTAATACCCATTGTCTCCCTTGCAGACTTTCGGTTGTATGCTGTTCTCCTGGTACTGCCCGAATACCGTTTGAGGCCAAGTATTCAGACACGTGTTGTACGTTGTATCTGAATGCAGCATAGCTAGAGTTGGTTATTCTCCCAACCAACGATCTTGTGATTAGTAAATTTGATTCTCCACCGTTCCACCGCTCATAGCCTCTTGTTTGTATTGCTAATTGAAGGTGGTTGTAGAAATCATCAATGCTCATCATCATGTTTGGGGCAACATATACCAACTGCGTTCTCCTGGTCATATCTACCTCCATCGTCCCAATTATCGCACGATCGTCCGGCCATCTGGTGTCTCTAATAACAATTAAGACGTTTGTCCTAGCATCCCTTCGATGTAATGCGTGTACCCTGATCATAATTAGACCAAGATGTATGTGCTCCATCCCTGTCAGCCTCAGCTGATTATAACTGACTTGATTGAGGAAATTCAAATCAAGTTGCGGATTTTCTTCTGTCACCAGAATTCGCTCTTCCGAATAATACTGGTAAACCTGATGAAGTGGTTCTGACCAGCGAGAATCGTACAAAGTTTCTACCGGAACAAGATTTGCCCTTCTTCTTTGGGACATCTGTAACTCCTCATCTGGATTCAACTGACTCTCCAGACTTCTTCTAAAACGTCTTCCCCTTATACTAGAAGGGATTCTTCTCTGTATTTCATGTCTCAATCTACTAGCTCGCCTATAATCTCGGATCTGATCTTCCTGGGATGGCACCCTCTTTCTGGATCCGTTTCTTTCTGTTACAGGTAGGGTTTCTGTAAAAGACCCCACTGACATCAGAAAGAGTACCGAGAACAATAACAAATTCAACAGAAGTAGTACTTGGAGGAGCTCTCCAGTATGCGTGTCATGATCCAGAACTCAATGGAGCAAGTAGCAACAAAGCTGGAGCTGAATCTTTTGCTGTTTCAATCTGCAGTGGCACCAAGGAATCTAGTATAAAACAAACCGTATATGCTAAAAGAAGTTCCAATCAAGCACAGTATGAAACTACGCGGGACATGATTTGGTAGCATGGCACAAGATAATGCACAAGCAATTACTTGTAATGGTTTTTCAGCTTCTTTAGGTATCCTCCAACAACCAACCTCAAACATCATATACCATATGGAACCCACTCAGGCTTCCCAAAAATTGACTCAATTGAATAATTATACCAGACAGCGATGCCCATAGATGCATGGGAGGAAAGTTCAACATATATATCATAAACCAAAAACACTAAAACATATTTCTACAAATTTAATCATGAAAAGAAAATGATTTTCTACCCAAGAGAGGAAAAAGGTGACATAATTATTGCTAGAAACATCCCGGCCCAATTCCGCAACCCTGCACATTAGGCCTCCAAGACTCAATTGTCACAACTAATTACAAATCAATTTGTCCATGTCTAACCATCAGAAATAAGAACAATTACATGGATTCAATGCACATATGCAATGAATTTAATGGGGTTCAAAATATTTAAAATCAGTCCATCTACTTCAGACAAGCTTCCTTCCTCATTCACAAAGATAACAGAAGATACCAGAGAAGATACATGATAAAATGTGTCACATGGTTCAACAAAAAGATGATCAACAATGGGTACAAATACAGGGTATTGATTATAGTTAGAAATGGAAAGCAATCTAGAGATCTCCTTGACTCTATCTAGAAAAGAAAGCATTCTAGATCATTCTTGGCAACACTTGGCATCGGTAATTCTGAAAAATCCAACCATATCATTTAAAGAGCTTGCAGAAAAGAAATGAGACACATGATAAGAACTGACTACAAACCAAGAACATACCAAGTGTAAAAAGCTTGCAAATGGAAATTCAGCGAGTGATTCCTGCCCGCCAAATAATTGTGGAAGGACTTTAACAGCTTGCACGCCATCGGAAGACTGAATCCTTTCAGAAAGACTATCCTTTTAGCAAGATCCTTCAACCTCATTCAAAGCTTTATATGCTGCATTGTCTGCACGCCCACTTCTTCGTAAGCTAATCAAGACCCTGACATAGTCCAACATCAATGCATCAAGCACAATCTCATGGCAACACTGTTTACAGATAACACCATCCAGTGTTAGTGAACGATTGACAGAAACATCAACTAGAATGCCATGGCTTGACCGGCCCTGACTCGAGAAGCCCTTGTAATTGGTCGACTCCCTTGATTTATAATTTGAAAATAGTAGAGCCCCTCTTCCAGCACAACAAACTTTACAAATATTTCTTTCACATTGAGAACACAACAAAAGAGATTGTGAAGCTCCGGCAGATGACATTGTAGAGGATGCAAGAGAAGGTGCCTTAGTTTCTGCACGCACCTCACACTGGCCACCAGAACAGCTCTCCCTGATTCTAGTAATATTCCAGAAGTCCAAAGCAATATCATCACTATTCCCAAGGCCAATTGCACCAACGATTTTGTCTTCAACGGAAGCTTGGCCAAGTAATGAAAGGGTGTTTGCTAGCATACATAGTCTTCCCATGTAAGATTCATCAAGTAAAAGATTTGGATTTATAGAGGCAGGATCAGTTCCAATTGACAATAAAGCTCTATCCCTTTCAGCTGCAGAAAGATTCAGCCATAGACATTCAATTTCAATCTTCATTGCTTCCATGAAGTCTAGTTTTCTTTCCTTAAAAGTTCACAGAATCGTAAAGGTCAATTTTACACTCGTCAGGTTGAATTAACGTACGAAACTTTTCCATCAATCAATACGCAATATTCCATAAAATGTGAGAATACGAGTCAGAACAATGAATTTGTCCTTTACATGCATAATAAAGGATGATTAAAAACTAGATGGAACTACCAACTAGAATCAAATGACACAAAGCCAGCACTTGATTCAAGCCAGGAAAGGGACAAAGAAATTAAAAACAGAATATGTTCAGAATCAAACCATCATAAGAGAACTCTGATTAATAATTTCTACAAATTCATAAATAAGAAATTACAGAACTCCTAGAATTTACTCCAAAAAAACAATGAATTGCTATGACTTTATAACTGAAAACAACATAGTGAGAGCAGTACTATACCATGCGTGGTCTGGCAAAGGATTTTAGACAGTTTATGTACTGCTGGGCACCACTCCCTGGAGGCCTTCCGTCCTGTGTTGAAGAGGATTTATGATCAGTTTCCACGCCATGATATTCAACAACGGATTGGTCCAAGAAATCAAGCAAGTCAGCCCCCTCATGCACATCATTTCTCGTTACTGGCTCAGAAAGAGGATCAGAAAACATGTCCCCTCCAGTCAAAAGGTCAACCCTGGGATCAGCGGGAGGACCACTTTTTTGCACTGATATTGACACATTTTCGTTGGATAATGAAGTGTCAAAGAATGGATTTGTAACTGAATTTGAAAAAAAAGAATCGATTTCTTTCTGAGACTTTTTGCCAAGCTCAATTAATCTTGCACCAGGGCCTTCGTTATTGAATACTCCCCTCCGCGGAAGAGAAACTCCAAGGATCTCTATCTGTAGTAAATTAACAATTGAGTTATCACCCAGCAGCAGTTATGGCAAACCCACTCCACAAAGCTCATGGTCTAATATTTGGGAATAAAGGGCATAAATACATCAACTAACATGTTTCTGAAAATGTTTTCTACCTCACCAAGAGTCAAGGATCTTTTCCCAGAAACAGCAGGATAAGAGGTAAGTGCCACGACATGAGTAAGAAAGTCCAATTCTGCCTCCAGCTCTTCAAAATCATACAACAATGGAATGGTTGATGCATCTTGATCATGAAGTCATGCACCAGCTCCAGTAATAGCCACATCCTCAGCACTAACTGATCCTGGTAATGGAATCAAAAGGTTTGTCCCATTTCCACAACGAGGTATGGAAGCACCCTGTAAACAAAGTCCTAGGATTTCAAATTGCTAGAATTTGTATGTCACGTATATTGTATATTTTCTTGAAATTTCTCAAAGGAAAAATAAAAAACCAACAATAAAGTCATGACACCAAAAAACAGGTCTTATCCCATCTAAGCTAGTACAAATTAGATGGAAGAAAAGGTTATGTTTGTACGAGATGTTAATTCATCAAGAATCCATTTCTGCAACTTTATAGTACAAAAGAAGCTGTAGACACTACTCATCATGAATGTCTAATTTGTGGGAATATGTATAAGCCTTGATAATTCTTCTACACACCATGTTTTATTAGATATTTACAAATCTGAAGCCTCACTCCAGAGCTTGTAATCTCAGCTACATGGATCCTTTCACTCTATCATGCCAAGTCCAAAACTATT
>JAXCLQ010000330.1:0-10057 GCA_035584115.1 Cedrela odorata
ATTATTATTGTTATTATTATTATTATTATTATTAATTGCACACTTATTATTATTATATGTTACAAATTTAATTTGATCAGGTATTTTAAATTTAAATTTAAATTGAATTTCAATACTGTTTTATAAGTAAAACTTTTGATTGTAATTAATGGTATCTGATATTTAAGCTTACCACAACTATGTTTTTTCACATGTTAAATGTCAGTTTGCTGAATTCGATCCAATTGATCTGAACAACCAAACTACTTCTAAATTCTGTTATTTGACTGACACGTACACTCTTTTGAACTTCATTACTCTATTCTATTCCTCTTTCTTTTCATATATTTTTCTAATTTAATAAAGTCAACTCCAACTGTTCTTCGTCAATCTCTCGTTTCAGAGTGAGTGACTGAGTGAGCGAGCGAGCTCAGCTCAGATTACTATCGGCCTCGCTCACTCAGCTCAGATTACTATAGGCAACAAAGATATTACATAATTTATTTTTTACATACATAAATATACTAGTATTAAGGATGTCAGCCCATGTCTGCAACAACTGTCGTTCGCTTAATTAAGCTTTTGACATAATGCAAACGCAATTTGTAATTGTATCTTCACCAAAAATTGTAAACAACTACTATTATATTACTCTTGTTTTTTAGATAATTTTATTTGTATGCCAAAAGTTAGGACACGCCAATCATCATCATATCATGTGTCTCCAATTCATGATCATGAGTGATCAAAGCTACGTTGAACTTCTCAAATGAATAGAACAACATATTCAACCACAAATAATTATTTTGCACGATGAGAACAATTTAGGAAGACAAGATACGGTAACTTTATCAAGAAGTAATTACTCTATTACTGTTAAAAGAGTAATGGAACATCTGTACAACCATTTATCTCACTAAATACACATTTGCATAAGCTTTACCTACATGATAACAACACTGTTCCATATGATCAACATGTGCAGTGTCTGTTTATTCTTACTATACAGTTATGTAAATAGCCAGTAAACCAAGATTCCCCCAACAATATTTACGGATATAAACATGTGACGATATTTGCAAATATGCTCCAAATGTCCCAATAAAAAGAGCTTTAAAAGATATTATAAAGTGGAATATCGAAAAAGAGAGATCATCGCGGAACACATAAGGCAGCAGAGACTTCATCGTGGAACACATAAGGCTGCAGGGACTTCACATCTCAGCAATATGCTCCACCTTATTCTTCTCACTTGATTCAATAACAACTTGCTGCTCTAAATATAAACAAAATGCTCTCTGCCACTTCGCTCTGAAGCTTTTCTAGTGAATATATGGAGTGTCCATAACTGAAAAGAGGACACTGTCCAATAATGCATGCATAATATACACTTTTTTTCCTTCTCAACTTTATACACTTAAATACCCATACATAAGTCAGGAGGCCAAGAGTAAAATTTCCAACGCACTGTTAAATCTTATCTGGCTTCCCATTTAGATTGCCATATAAGCTTTCCAAGGAGTCCCCAGAATATGACCCATCTGGCTGACGAATAAAGATGTTCAAATTGCTAGAGAGGAAAGATTCCTGGAGAATCCCATAAAAGTATACAAATAATCAGAAAAGACTTGACCGAGTAACTTCATGTAAATCACATCTAGTAAGTTATATATGTACTTTGGTCAGCTCATATACTTTTAACTACTCAGCAATTATAGTTTTGACATTAATTCAGAGATTAGACCATGAGTAGCGTGGCAAACCTTGGCCAGGTTATCAAACTCCTTTGCCCCACTTACACAAATATACATGTGTGTATATATATGTATATATATAAGAAGAAAGATTCTCCACAGTAAAATTCTTAAGCAAATATTAATTTCATCCAAAGCCCCTCTGATATTATCATTTCTTTTACTTTTATTTTTTGGTTTTTTTAAAGGTTTCCAACTTTCCAACTAAACACATAAGGTTTCCATCAAATATGTGGTTAAAATCAATAAAAATATTTAGTCGGATAACAAAAGCTTCAAATCAAATATTGGATCTCTCACCCTCTCTCACCCTACTTTCCTTTGTCCTCATATTTTGGACTAACTCTCTCTCTCTCTCTCTCTCCATCCACTTTCTTTTTCCTCCTTACATTTGGGATCACAACACTTTGTTCTCTCTCCATCCACTTCTCCTTACTTGTGGGACCAACTCCCACTTTCTCTCTTCCACTTTCCTTTGTCTTATGCCGTGCTTGACCACTTTAAAATTGATAGATATATCTAAGTTCAAACTGATTAGTATTCTCACTTTCTACTATTCATGTTAAGAGTAAATTTTGGCAGCTAAAAATTGTTTCTACATTATATATTCCCAAAATACCTGTTATGCAATAAAAATAACATCAACAAGTGAATAAATAGATAAATCAACAACCAACAGAAATTAGCATATATATTTATGTGAACATTTTTTTTTATAGGAATAACATTTACGTGGAGTTATGAAAAAAAATCCTATCGAATGTTAAAAGTACAGAATTAGAGAAACTGCACCAAGAAAAAATAAGTACTCAGGAAAATTGTCAGTTCATGGAGCACCATATTCAGTATTTTTGGAAAAGAAAAGAAAAGAAAAGAGAACTAAGAAAAATTACCTGATCTACCATCTCCTGGCCCTCGGAGCGGAAGACAATCGGCCGGCATCTTTTATCTTCATTCATTAGGCTTGAATTTTGAAAGTGTGTAACGAGGGCAGCCTTGCCCTGGATACGGGCATATGCCAGTGATGCAACTTTCTCACTATTGAATTTCTCCCATTTCTTCCCGTCAAATACCTGCACAAAATTTCCATCATATAAGTTCTTAATTGACTTATTGGATTCTCAAGGTTCTTCACTTCAGCAGCATATAGTACAAATCTGTGGCCTGACAGTCTGATATCTGACACAAATAATCTTCTATTGGGATGGCCAGCAATAAAGCTGATACTGCTTTAATAAATATTCAGCCAACTTCTTCAGATTTCATAACATGAATAATATAAAAGAAAATATGAACTGCATAAACTTTGAAACATTGATGAAGGGGCCACATATCACACCTCATAGAAGGAAATAATGTGAGAAGGAGACACCATGTTGATGAAGGCATAGCCCACATTGCATTTATTCTGCATATAAATAGCTTATCAGAAGAAACAATTCAATTTGAAATGTTATATAACGGCATTTTAGTTTGTTTCTTATCCCAAAAAAAAATATAACAATATTTCAGAAATTTCCCACATTTGAAGTACCTTAAAGTCGATTGGCAAGTACAGAAAATCATAAGTACCCCTGTGATTCTCATCAATGGCAGCCAGCAGCATTTTTGAAGTATACCTTATAGTAAGGCAGTAACAGAAATTATCAAACAATTAGTCATCTTTGTTAGAAACGCACAACCATTGCAACTATTTCATAAGGATATTCATAAATTTTCTTACTTATTAGGGATGTTTTTAATCATTAAAGTAGTCCTAGTATCTTCCCCACTAATGATTTTGTCCAAATCAAGCTGATACTGCTTCTTGCTATCAATCTGGCCACTACTCTCAACACGCCTACTGCGACCACGTTCCGTTAATCCCTCATTGCTGGTTGTTCCCAATCCCGCATAAGAACCATTTCCAAAGAGAAGCGGGCCATACCTTGCCAATGACATCATTCTGAGACTAGGTGAGCCATTATCAGTCACATTTCCAGGAGGGCCAACACCAACATTCATCATAAAACTCCCATTGTTGCGACTTAGACCCATAGCCCCAAATGCAACTGGGTTCATGAAGGATGTTTCTGGTGACTCGGAGAAAAAACCAAAATGCCTGTCAAGGGAACCACCGGAGGGAGCTGATCCGACGTGATGATGATGTGAACCAATAAAAGATCCATGCCGACTATTGTATGGAAAGCCCTGTCCCTGTCCCTGTCCACTAGACGAAAGTGGGTGTCCCACGGATGATGTTGACCAAGCAGAAGAGCTAGGACGCTCAGAATAAGGTGTGGGACTTCCCCATAAAAACTGAGGACCTGATAAAGTTCCAACACCAGAAGAATTTGAATTTGATTCACCAAAAGGAGAAATGGGTCCAGGACTTGCACTTAATTTCTGTTCAGGAAAGGATTGAGAATGGTGAAAGGCTCCTCCTTGCAGTGAGGCAGTGTTAGTAAATATCTGGTTTGAATGATTAACCCTTCCTTGGTCCTTACCAATTGGAGCAATCTTTCCAGAGTTAGACAGATGAGGCGGGGGAACTGAAGCCAACCCAGGCAAATGATTACTGTTTATAGGACTGAGTGTTCCCAGACCTGGGGACTTACTAAAAGCCTGCAAAGGATTACGTTCAACTGGGCTACCAAACTGTAACCAGTTACCTGTCATGGATGCGCCACTGATTCAGCTAATAATTCAAAACGCATTTCCAAAAGGAACTGATAAGTTAAGTACACAGGTTGTTGACTTCTCAGACAATCACAAACTACCAGGCTTATTATACCTGGAGGAGAGTTGCCCACTGGCGAACCAACTTGATGCCGAAAACCTCGGGCTTCATCCTGTTCTAGCTCTTGATTTAATTGCTGCATCAAGCTAACCATGAAAAGATACCTCCAAATTATACATTCTCTTTTTTACAGATTCTTCAGGACATATAACACAAGATAAGAAATTCAATAAAATAGGATTACAGAAGGAATATTTACATAAAAGCTTGATAATGGAATAACCATGTACAATAACATTCTGACACCCCAGACGATAGGATCCATCATTTTATAAAGCATACAACCATTCATGTAAAGATTTATTTAAGAGAAAGAAAAACTGTTAGCAGGTTTACAGTTACCAGAAGTATTGACAAAAAATGATAACCAAGGAACAGAAGTTACAAAAGAGTTAACAGAAATCCTAGAACAGAAACTGGTGCTCATCTTCTTTTATTTTTCCTGTTTAAAAATCCTAGAATAGCCTGTTTGGTTCTCATAAATAAAGGACTTAAAGCTTTTATGATGGTAACTGAAACTGGTGTAAGAGGAAAGGCTCAATAACATCTTATTGTTTGATAACTTGCAAAATTATAATCAACAATTCAAGTGGAACCTAGCGATTTAAGAAGCGTACAGAAAGCAACAACTGCTATGGTTTTAGGCTTTAAGCTACAGCTATGCTGTTGATCACCGGAAGGAAATTTAGAGAATCTTCGGGAGAATATGGAACCAAGATATCTGCTTAGAATTTAACATGAAACTCCCTTTATCAATCAATAAACAACTTCCATCATGTGATCCACAAAATGTTTAAATCAGTAAACCCATGTTGAAAATGAAAGGGAATGGATTAATGCACATTCATTTTACAAACCATCTTAAATCAGCAAAGCAATACTTACTTTCGACGTGCTCCACCAGGACGGCTAGGTTCAAGTTTTATGCGTTTCCCATTTATGTCACTCCTATTCAATGCTCTGAGAGCTGCCTCCGCAGCTCTCACATCATAAAACTCAATGAATTTATGATGTCGTTTGTGAGGTGTTTCCCTGATCTGCATTTTGCACAGAGAGAAACTTACATCTCAGATAAACAATCAGCATTGCGTTGAGGGTATATTATAAGAATGAATCAATAAACATATCTTGGCAAATATGCACCTCTTTGACCTCCCCATAAGCCCCAAAAATTTGACGAAGGTCATCATTTGAAACTGAAGCATCCAAATTGAACACCACAAGAGTCCCTTGATTTATATCCTTTTCCGATGGATTATCCTAAAATTTAGCAAGAAAAATAATTCATGACTAAGATACTTGATGGAACCAACATCCACACAAATTTGTATGACAAACTATCCTGATTCAAACCTTGGGAATTGAAAAATGAATATCCAGTTTCCTTCGTCTTAAGGCCTTATTTTGCAGTGCACGCATTGCAGTCCGAGCAGCTCGGATATCATAGTAAGATATCATCACAAAACCTCTGTGCTTGCATGCAGTGTATAAAGTTCTGATATCCCCAAATTGCTACAAGAAAAACAGCATCCAAATAAATGAGCACAGAAGCTAGCAAATCAAGTTCAAAATCTATTTTCACCCACACAAACGGCAGAAAAATTAGTAATAACCCCAGCAAATCACAAACATAATTTTCCTTAACCAAACAACCAGCAACCCACGCACATGCAAAATGCAGATAAGACAAAATCAATATATCTTTTTCAATAACACATGGTAGTATGTCATCTCTACTTTTTATAACTTGATAATAATAATTATCTGGCATAAGGAGCAAAGCACGATATAAGCTTTCTCTTCAGCCTTTAATGTGTTTTTTCATTCACAAGTATGACGGTTTTCTATATAAAAAGTTAAAATGTCCATAGCAAGTCAAACCCATGTCAACCATGTATCTTTTATTTGAAAATTTTATTTTATATAAACTCGATGAGCATACAAAAATAACCAAGTTACAGAAGTAATAGCAAAGATATTAAATTGGATTCCCCTTTTTGAGAGACAAGAACAGCAAAGGCTGAAGGCATGGACAAAGAAATATGAAGGGACAATTGCATATATAAGTTGCCTTTAGACACTTAATGCCAAAATAAGCAAATGATTTTATAAAATAATAACTGGTTAATATGATATACCTCAAAGAGAGATCTCAATTCCAAGTCCTCAACATTACTATTGATATTTCGCACAAAAAGTGTTCTTGAAGGATGCTCCCCATATGGATGTTCCCCAGCAATGGTTCCCACACCATTTGACAGAGAATAGTGAGCAATACCATTTCCAGTAATGTCATCAGATATGTTAAACTTTGATATTCCAATACCCAGGCTCTCTTGGGATTCGAAATCCAACTCCATCCCCCCTCCACTGCCAAATAGATCATCTTCCAAATCCTCCAGTTGACTAGGCAACCCACTTAGGTCAAAATCATCTGCTAAGCCAGCAAGAAGCTCATCTTCATCGTCAGGAAGCAAGCTTCCAATTCTATTCGGTTCAACACCTATAAGTGGATCATTGCCTTCATTTTCCAGTTCAGTTTTGTTTAAAGTTGGTGAGTTATCATCAACAGATCGACCATTATGCTCTGAATTAGCAAAGTTCACTGCATGTTGCAAAAGAAGGCCTTCAAAATTATTTGAAGTGATAGAAATCTATTGTATCCAGTAAGAAGAGCTCACACATACACTTCTCATGAGGAAGAACAGGCAATGAACTAGAAAACAAGCTTGCATCATTCGATGCATGATGTGCATCTGTTCCAAATGAGATTCCCCACACATTACTTCCCACTTTTCTAGGGATAGTCAACGACAGAATATTAGATGAACCTACAAAACATGGATCAAAAAGACCATTCAGGATATGACACAAGCAATTACACTTGTAACATGAGAGTAAATGTTTGCATCTTAGCTTTCATCAGATTGACAGAGAGAGAAGACACCTTTAGAATGGCCCAAAACTGAATCCTCCGATTGTTGTTCCATGATCGATTACTGACAGCAAATTTAAGTAAAAGATACCTGGAAGTTTAGCTTAAATTCCTTGACACCATCAAAGCGCCATTCATAAAGAAGGATACAGATATAAATAAATAAGCATTGGAGATTACCCAGAAAACAGTAGATTAAGAAAAAAAAATGAAAGACATTATAAATATCAGAACTTCAGGAATTTACTTAATTCAAGCGCCTGCACTAAATTCTTCAGAAGTGATCAAGGTGAATGTAAACATGATCCAAGAGCCTAATAACATATCTCACATTGAACACCATGATTAATTCAATACCTCGGACAAGGGGCACTTCTGATAGAGCTTCAATGATTTTTTTCCCTACTGTCGAATTGGAAAACTACTCATCAGTCCTTATCCTACACAAGTTATTTTTTAATCAATTGTCATCATTTTCATTAATTTTTTTATTGTAGAAGCTCTTATGCCCTACTGCAAATAAATAAACTAATCAACTATGAACACCTACAGCCAGTTAAGTAGGAAAATTCAGCTCCATGCTCATCATTCTTTTGAATCAAAAGTAATTACCAATTACTAATAATATCCACTTTTATCCCATTTCTATTACAAGGGATGTAAATAAGGTACATTTTTTTCTCTCTGTTCTCAGAGCATGATCGAGCACGCAAATGCTAAAGATCATGCAGAGAACTGAATAGGGAATTAAATTACAAACTTCAACCAACTAATAATTACAGCAGAAATAGTACTAGACAAACCCATCACATCGAAATCAAATAGAATTAACAACAATAGGTGAAAAGTCAACACCAGCATGAAAGGGAACAAGCGTAATCACAGAAGAAAAATAAAACACAATAACCCCATAATTAGACAAACCATCAACTCATTCAGCACAAAAAGCACACTCAACAACAAGTCAACAGAATTCTAAGCACAAATTTAGTAAAATTACAACCAAATATAGCATTCACCAGAAGTTACTCAATGATTAACGACGAATTAAATTCAAAAATTAAGAAAAATAAAGACAGACAGACAGAGAGAGAGAGTACCTGTTTGGAGAGAATGATAAATGAAGAGAGAGAGATAGTTTTTGTCCTGATCATGACAATATATATTTTATAATATTAACAGAAGAAGAAGAAGAGAGAGACAGAGAGAAATAGTTCCGTAGAAGCAGAGTAATTTCTTTCTTATACTCTTCTACTTCCTCCTCTGTCGCCGGGAAAGTGGTGAGAAAAGAAAGGAAAATATCTGAGAGAAATGAAATGATTGGAGGGAAGCATAGCACTACTAAATAAACAACTACAGCAACACCACCAACACCAACACCAAATTATTGAGAGAATTAATTAATACTCTCTCCCCTCTCCCCCCACCCCCAAAATTATAATAAAAAATTCCACTGTATTTTAATTCTGTTTTGGCGTCCGCTGTAACACGACAAGCGATGATTAAAAAAAAAAATTTTAATTATCTGGTTTAGATAATTTCACGAGTTAAATTAGGCTTGAAGTTTCTCTTAATTACGTAGCTGCCACGGCGAATGTGTTAGTCTTCTTGGAGTATGGTTGCAGAATGTTATTGGTCGGAGGGTTGACGGGGGGATTTTGGTTTTTTGCAACAAAAGAGATGTCAACACGTGGTGATAGGAGGTACGATTGAGTGCGGAGGAAGTTATATCTAGTGGGGCCAATGACGTGCTGTTGCGTCGGCAAAACTGATTGGATTCCTCTGCTCCCGTATGGGACACTGTGGAATAAACTACACCAATGAAATTTTGACATGTTATATAATTAGGTGGGACCTTCGTTTGTTGGTCCTGCTAAGGAGAATCTAATAACGATTAAAAAGGTCAATTACGATATGATCCATTGCAAAAATCATATAAATAGACGGCTAAAGATTTACAATTAATCATAAGATAAATCATTGACTCAATCTATATTCCCTTCTATTGCATAGAATTAATAAGAATTATGTTAATGTGTATTCTAATAATACATATTAAAAGAAAAAAAAAAGTAAATAAATTATAAATTATAAATTATGACATATTTAAGTAAACCAATTATCATTTGGAATGTAAAATAATGTAATTAATATTTTAATTAACATGAAAAATGTTTGTACTTGTCTATTTCGGTTAAATTTTAGAGGGTAATAAGAAGTGTTTAGTGTTAATTTATTAATTTTCCTAAAGATTTGTTGGATTTTAGGCCCATGTCAATTTATAAGTAGGCCAAGGCTTTTCGTTTTTATGGCCAATATACGAACAATATATGGCCTTAAACAATAAGTTGGCCGAGACTCTTCGAGTGGGTACATATTCTTTGACGATAGAAATGGGCTGAATTTTTCGGATTGCACGAATGACACCAAAAATAGTGCTATTTTATATGTTTGGAGTTTTGAATTCTTCTGCAATTTTTATATATAGTTAGTATGAAAGTAGTTTTTGTTAAAATATTAAGTTGACAGTATGTTTGATCATACTATAATAGTATTTATAAATTTATAGTATGTTATTAAATTTGAGATTTTATTTTGAGAGTGTTTGAT
>JAXCLQ010000331.1:0-10057 GCA_035584115.1 Cedrela odorata
ATATATGTGTTAATTTGATTAATGTATATATATATATATATATTAATACATGTAATTGATTAAAGTAATCAATTAATCTACCCACCAACTTAACAATGACTCATGTTTTGCATTGAATTCATTTTGATGATTTGAAAATGCAAGTGGGTTAATTAACATAAGTGACAGTCAGTGGATTTCAAAATTGGATTTGAAATGAAATGCTTAAAAGTGTTGTGTTAAATAAAAAGAAAAGCCGATAGCATGCATGTATTTGGAATTATTTTTGAAAAACCGAGAGTGTGTTTTCTTCTTCAAAAATCGAAAGAGCATCTTCTTCTTCTTCCTCAACCTTGAGTAGTTTATTGAAGCAAGCTTGGGTTATGCTTGGTTGTGAACCAGAGCAAAAACAAAAGAGAGAGAAGGGAGCATCTAGAGAGAGAAATCTTAGTAAGCTTATAGAAGCTCAAACTAAAGCTTGAAGATCCTAAATAAGCCGGAACTAGCATCATCACTCTGACGTGTGGACTACCTGATGAAGCAAGCTTGCTATTGTTCCGGATTGTAGAGTTAAGAAGTGAGACATCTCATCTTTGCTTTAATATTTAAAAATTATTTTGAAAGCCAAAACATGCATATGTAAATGTCCAGATTAGATGGAAAGCCATTTCCGCATGGCCATGTGATGGTCATGGCTCCCCTGAGACGGTCGCGCGCCTGGAAATTGATTTCATGCTTCGCGCTTCCACTACTCACGAAAATAGAGCATGCTCAAGTCACTATTCCATTTAGTTTTATCACACTATATTGAGAGAAACTAACCAAAACAGATATTTATGTAATTGTCATAATTTTTTAACTAATTAAAGAATTATAAATACACATACACATATATATATATATAACACTTATATATACACATATATTTAATTTTTCGGCCTATTAAATTATTCCTGAAGGTGCTAGCCTTTTACGAATAATTTTCTCTCTCACATATAGCTTCCAAAGGTTTAAGAATATTGGTGTGACCATCAAGGTTCAAAATGAATTAGCCATAAGTCATATCCGAACAATTCGAAACTTAACGACTATGGTTGGCATCTAACAATAAACCATAGTCCCTAATCCATAATGAAGTAATTCTTCATCAAACCTTGCTTAAATTGTAAGTATCGTGTGGGTAATATTTTTTTGTTGTCCAATCATAATCAAATTAGAGTTCATGGAATGTCAAAACCCTAAATTTGATATTTTACGAATTGTCGATTAATATGTCCTAAACTTACCCTCATGAACTCTTCATGTGGCATTTATTTTACTTTGATCAAAGACTTGATTTCGAACATTTATCGACATTCATTTAGAAACTCGAACCTGAATAGAGTTAACGGAAACACTTAATCCTTTTAAACGAGTCAACAGATCTCATATTGACCATCATCCGGATTCTTATATAAATCATGAATAACTAAATCGGTTTTATCATACAAGACATGATTGGTCCTGTACTTATATACCATATGAACTATGCGTATCCATGTAAAATCTAACTCTAACGTCTTAGGTCAAAGGATTACATCGCACATTAATACAATCTTTTCGATAAATCATTGACTGTATGCATACCATGTGATTTATCGTTCTTTGGTCAAGTTTGATAAATATTTCTTTAACTATAAATCTATACTAATGCCCTTGTGACATGACTCTCATTGTCACCCTCACTAATATAATCTTATGATATTCATAGGCGATATTTAGTATGCTTACTATGTGATATTGATGCCCAGTCTATATTACTTCTATAAGAAACAAATTTGATAATTTTATTTAACAATTAAATAAATTATCTGGACAATTCACATACTTACTTTATTACATAGCATGAATAAATAAAAGAAACAATATACATATGTGAATAAATAACTCTTTCTTTTATTTATTATATAAATATTCACTATATTCACAAGTCCTGAAACCAACAACACAAAAGGTTTTTAGGGCATACACTAATACTAGGTACATAAAATAGCTTATTTTCATGCTCATCTAACACTTCACAACTATTTTTAAGAAATACTTTTTTATATTCATAATCACACAATTGACCAATACTAGCAAGTTATATTTCAAACCTTCAACATATAAAACATCTTTAATTAAAATTGAATTGATACCAATGGTTCCAATACCTTTCACCTTACATCGACTATTGTCTCCAAATATTACATATTTTCATTCCTCTTTCTTTAGATGAAGAAATAGCTATTTATAAACCACTTCTTCTTGTATTTGTTGCTTTTCACATGAAGTACCTATATAATGAAAAAGTTTATTTTGGTACCCAAGTGACTTTGAGTCCATAAATATTAGTTCTACCCTTAAAGGTCTTAGCCATTTTAGCATGTATAATTTCTTTAAGTTTTGTATCCTTAGGTACCTACATCATCTAAGGTTCATTGTATGCATTTTTCTTATATCAACATGTGTTAATATAATGCCATTTCTTATTATAATAATGACATGTAATGGATGAAGTTATTTGTTGAGAGGATTTCATAAAATAATTTGCATAAGCTTTTTGTTTAGTTCCTTGTTTGTAACCAAGTCCGGCTTTATTAAATACTAATCTTTGGCTACCTAAAAGTTTATCTAAGGATTATTTTCCTTATGTAAATTTTGCTAACAAACTTTTAAGAGAAACTACTTCATCCTTCAAGATTTTGTTTTCATCTTTTAATGCATCAAACTCCTTAGACATGCTAAATTCATTTTTAAGTTCAAGTTCTCTAACTCTTAATTTTAATGAATTATTTTTTTTTTTAGCTTTAAGGAATTCTTTTTCTTAACTTCTTTATGTTTAACATACAATTCCTAAAATTCATCTCTAAGTTCTTCATATAATGCACCCAAATCATCATCTAATAAATTATCACTATCACTACTTGAGTATGTATCATAATATGATGAATTTTGATATAAGAAGATTACCTCATTGTCTTGTTTTCCTTTAAGGCAAAAGTTTGCTCGCTCATTTCTAATGACGGAGTACTTTCTTCACTAGATGAGTCATCCCATTTCACCATCATTGCCTTTTTCTTTTTCTTGTCCTTCTTATCTTTCCTTAGAGGACATTTAGGTCTTGTATGCCCTGATTTCTTGCACTTATAGCAGATGATTTTTCTTTTGTTTCTTCTCTTTTTCTTTTTCATTACTCCTTTTGAAATTTTCTTTTATCGAGTAGTCTCTTCTTCTCTAGTTTCTTCCCTTGGGCTATTCTTTGTTGAAGTATTTTTTGAATTTTCTGGCCATGAGAAGAAACTTGTCCTCATCGAATTCTTGTTCACTTTCATCATGTTCTTCTTCCTTTTTAGTACTCTTTAAGGTGACGTTTTTCCTTCCTTTTTCTCTATCTTCGTCATCATTTTGTCTACCTTCCAGTTCGTACATTATAAGCGATTCGAGAAGCTCCTTGAGAGGCAACGTTCTCAAGTCTTTGCTTCTCTAATCATTGTCACTTTGACTTCCCAGCTTCTAGGTAGACTTTTTAGGATCTTTGTCACAATATCTACATTTAAGTAAGATCTACCAAGAGTTTTCAATTCATTAGTAATGTCAGTAAAGCAAGTAAACATGTCTTTTATGGTCTCTTGTGATTTCATTTTAAACAATTCATAAACATGAACTAACATACTAATTTTTGAGTCTTTAATTCTACTTGTTCCTTCGTGAGTGACTTTTAACATGTTCCAAATTGATTTAGTAGTTTCACATCCTGAAATTCTATTTAATTTAGCTCTATCTAATGCACAATAGAGGATGTTCATAACTCTTCCATTTAAGGTGAACCTATTTCTCTCTTCGTGAGTCCACTCCCTTTTTTGGCTTTAGCTTCCTTTCTCTAGTGATTACATCTTCGATTATGGGTGGAAAGTACCCATCTTCTATTATATTAAGGATTTTGAAATCTAATGTCGTTAAGAAGATTTGCATCCTCTTTTTTCCAGTATACATAATCTGTTCTATTGAAGAATGGTGGTCTATTTATAGATTGTCCTTCAACTATTTGTCCTAGATTGCTGCTAGATGTCATTTTAATCTACTCCTCAAAGTTGTAAATCTTATTTAATTGAGTTAGGCTTTGATACCACTTGTTGGCCCAATTAGCAACACCCAAAAGGGGAGTGAATTTAGTTATTTAAAAATTTAAAGATTAAAATGTATGTAATGCAATGAACTGAATAAAACAGTAGAAAGATAAAGCAAACATTGAATTTATAGTGGTTTGCAATGTTCGTCTACGTCCACTCTTTCGAGTTTGGCTCACCATCTAGGTCTACTATCTCCCTATTTATACGGATCAAGTAAAACTCACTACAACTTCTTCTGAGGTGAAGGACAAACTTACACTTGCTTTTTCCGGATGAAGAGAAACTTACTACAATCTTCATTTGATTTGGGTGAAGATGAACCTAATATAATTTATAATGTTAATTTTGTTTTAACAACTCTCACAATAGAGCAGATGTATCAATGTATTCGTACAAATGAATTTTCTCTCATAAGAAATAATGAAAGCTTGTTACAGTAGAGAGAGAAATATACTATTCACGTTACCAATATTTTAAGAATATTCAGCAATTTTCACAAATAGTTCAGTTGTTTACTCTTTGTGAAGACCCTAATGTCGAGTGACTTGATTAGATGCATTTAATGTTCGCCATACATGCTACAGAAGTTATCGTTGAGCTTTAAATGATCCCTTATAAAAGTGTATCGATCTATTTGTGTGAAAATTGAATCTGAGTTGGTCTTCAATCATGAGTATCGATTCATTCTCCTTTACATATCAATCTGGTTTACTTCGTAAATAATTTCCAACTCTCTAGAATTGCAACGTATTGATTTCTTCATCTTGGGTATCGATCTAATCTGCTTTATAAATATTTTGCAACTCTCTGGAATTGTTATATATCGATCTCTTTGACTCAAGTATCGATCTGGTCTGCTTTGTAAATAGTTTACAACTCTCTAAAATTGTCATGTATCAATCTCCTAAACTCTAAGTATTGATCTTCTCTAAAAGTATCGATCTGCTTTGATTTGGTATCGATCCGTTTGACTTGGTGATTTCATCTGAAGCTTCTGCCTTTGCAGATATCGATCTCTTCACTTCCTTGTATCAATCTTCTTAAAGTGTATTGATCTGTTTATCAAAGGTATCAATCCATTTGTCTTGATGATTTCATCTAAAGCTTCTGCCTTTGCAAATATTGATCTTTTCACTTCCTTGTATCGACCTTCTTTGAGTGTATTGATCTGTTTATCAAGGGTATCGATCCATTTGCCAGATATATCGATCTTTTGTCTTCAAGTATCGATCTTGTTAAACTTTAAAGGCATTTTCATAGAATTTGGTTAAGGCTCATCACAAGCACATTCACACACAATTTACTTAATTCTCAACATGTCTAAATCCATTTTATCATCATGAGTTAACTTGACATTATAATAAACTCAGTCATCGTCGAAAAGACACAATTATATATTAGGATATCATCAACTTCATATTTATAGTAGTAACATGATATCATCAGTTGGCCAAAGTAGTCACTTGGTGACAAGAGTGACTGTCCTCGACATATCCGTCAAATCTAAGACATCTCTATCAAACCGCCAGAACTTTCCATCAAATATCTATATCCACACATCCGTGCACGGCACACAATGGATTTGCCATAGACAATCTCCCTTATACCAACACCACTGTGGCTCCACTCACCCATGCGGTCTCTCAATAGGTCCGTCCATAGACTACCTCTCTATAGCTATAGTAAATAAACAAGCCCATTAATCATATATTAATATCCGACCTCATCACCAATATACATTCATAATTTAAATCAATTTAAAATCAATGATATAATCATATAAATCAACTCATGCCTTTAAGGCCATTCCAACATGAATATCAAATAGATTGTCAACAGCAGACCAATTAAATAAAATATTCCAATAGCATTGTAAACACATGTAAACAGTTTCGTTTCAAATTTTACTGTAATCAGAAAACAACTTGTTTAACACACAAGCATACATATATGTATAACTTAAACATATTTACATATTCACGTATGTAATAAATTTACTCACAACAAGGAAAGGATAACCACTTCCACTAAGTGTCCTAGTGCCCACTCAATCCTTCTATCGGGTTTTTAAAACCTAATAGCACACATGCATATAATAATGAATTCTATGATCCAAATAATTATATTTAAATGCACTAAATGCAATGCTCGTGGAAAATATGGCTAAAATTCTTTAGTTTGACACATGTCATGTGGCTTAACTAATAAAGGCTATTTATCCGATTTCCAACAATGAAATCACATTGCCTATTTATTTCAATTTTACATTTCCAAACAATAACCAACACATTTATTCATCTTGCCATTCAACTAACGAAATCTAACATTTCATATGCGAAAATCATTGGAAATCTCTAATGAACAATAAATCCCTAAGTTCCAACATATTCCAAAATCTTAAAATCAAACTTTTAACATGTTAATAAACTTACCGGTAACCTATAGAAGTCCATAGAAACCTTTGATTGCCTATTAAACGGATATCTTAAAATTATCTTTGAAACCCTAGCTTCCTTCTTCGCTTCCCCTTGTTGTTTCTAGTCCAAAGTGGTACCAAATTGAAGAGGAGAGGATGAGTAATCACTTGGCAATAGAAATTTGAGAGAATTAGTCAAAGGTTTAAAGAAATCTTGAAAAATGAAGGGAGATAGAGAGAGAAAGGCTTTTTCTAAAGAAAGAGAGAGTAATACGAATGAAGAAACACTATGAATCTAATCTCTACTCATATATATATATATATATATATAATTAGGTAAAAAACCAAAATGTATTTAAGAAATCTTAAAAATTCCTAAACTGCCCTTTGAATTTTATCCAAATTTGCCCAATGTATCAATGGATTAGGTATCAATCCTTTCATTAAATTTTGATTCTAAAAATTTTTTCGATACCAAGTATCAATACATTTGCCTTCATGTATCGATACATTTGCCTTCATATATCGATCCATTTGTAATGTATCGATATCTTTGATGAAGTTATTGATCTGGTTTAACTTGTTTATAATTTTCTAACTCTCTGAATTGCCATGTATTGATACCTTTAAGGAAGGTACCAATCTGGTTCATCTTGTAATTATTTTCAAACTCTCTGTCTTGTAATGTATCAATACCTTTTATGAAAGCATCGATATGGTTCATCTTGTAATTATTGTCGAACTCTCTATCTTGCAATGTATCGATATCTTTTATGAAGGTATTGATCTAGTTAACTTGTAATTTCTTCCCAAGTCTTTATCTTTGCAAAGTATCGATTCTTTCTTCATAGGTATCGATGTGTTTGGCTTAAACACATAATCCTCACAAAAATTTTAAGTTGAAACCAAGTATTCCATTTTCTTTCGTTGTATGTGTAAGTGTAAGGTGACATCGTCGTATGCATAAGCGTAGAGTGACATATAGAAATTTAATTTATGCTAAACCCATAATACTCAATACACTCAACTCATACCATATTGACTTAAATTCAACTAAGCCTCGATAATGTGTCAACTGACTATGAACAATGCATGTGTGAAAATGAATATCATACAATGACTATTTTAATCTTATGTTCGAAGAACATGGTTTACACAAAACCTATAAGTACCCCATTTGCAAATCATTTCAAATTATCTTGTGATTAAAGTCCCAAAATTGATTCTGAGAAGCAGTGGAAGGATAAAGTTCCATATGCTAGTGTTGTTGGTAGCCTTATGTATGCAATGGTGTTTTCAAGGTCAGATTTAACACATTCGATTAGTGTAGTTAGTAGGTATATGGGAAATTCAAGCAAGGACCATTGTGCTGCTATCAAATAGATGCTTAGATATGTAAAAGGTAGATTGAATTGCAATTTGGTTTATGGAAAGAAGAACTTAGAATTGAATGACATTGTAAGATATGTGGATTCAGATTATGCTTCTGATCTTGACAAAAGAAAGTCGCTAACAAGATATGTGTTTGCATTGTGTGCACGTATGGTGAGTTGGAAATCATTATTACAAAATGTTAAGCCTCGTCTACAAAAGAGGCTGAATATATAGCAACTACCAAGGTAATTTGGTTGAAAGGAATTGTCTCAAAACTGGGCATAAAGAAAGAGTCCGTTACCATTTTTTGTGATAGCCAAAATTCAATTCAATTCACTAAGCATCATGTGTTTCATGAACGAACAAAACACATTGATGTAAGATTGCATTTCATTCTAGAAGAAATTGCAAGTGGTAAGTTCAAGTTACTCAAAGTTGGAACGAATGACAACCCAGCTGATATGCTGACAAAGGCTTTGTCAGCTGCAAAATTGAAACATAGTAGTAAGTTGATTAATTTGGTAGCATGAAATCTGTTGACAACTGAAAAGTAGGATGCTTGCTATGGTTAAAATTCAAGGGATATCAAGTATAGTAGTTCTGATTGGGCTTGCATAGAGCAGAACTTGTTTAAAAATGTTTGCTGACATGAGTAAGAAGAAAGTTTGCTTGCTGTAAGCGGAAAAAAAAAAACATATAAAGGTGGAGAATTATAATTGTTAATTCTGTTATTTCTGTTTTAATATTATGAATAAGTTTTAGAGCTATCATGCTGATGTGTAAAGATAGTTAGAAGTCAATAGTTTTAAGTCAATTTAATTTGTACACGTGTAGGAAAAATTGCTTCTTAAATTGGCTTGTCATCGTTGGTTTTAAAAAAAAAAAAAATTCTAGGCATTATACAAAATACAGAGAAATAAAAGAATCATTCTTGATTTCTTTCGTGGGTAATCTCTGTGCTACCTTGTTTTCTTCTTAGCTTCCCTGAGAACTGATTAAGTCAAGTGTTTCATTTAGTCATTGATTGATCAGCTCTTTTATGTATTGAGATCGAGAGATTCAACGTGTATATATATATATTTATATTTATATTTATACTTAAGAGTTTTTCTTACAGTCGAGGGAAATTTTTACTGAATAAAATATTTTTAAAGTTTCTTAAATTCTTAATATTTCAAAAAATAATAAAAAACTTATAAAAATAAATTTAATAATTTAATGAATAATATATATAATAATATAATAATATTACTTATGATACGGGTGTTACACGAAATCTGATTGGTCTGATACTAGAATCATAGTAAAATCATGGACCAGCAAAGTATAATTGAATCAATTTCAATGCCACTAATTTTATTTAATGAGGAAATGTTAGCTCCGATTTACTATAGAGCTCGAACTTGGTGGGAATGCTCCATATTACTATAGTGGGAGTGCTTCAAATTGGCTCGAACCTGGATGTGAAATTTCGCATCATAATTTGCTTTAAGACTAGAAACGAAAATAATTATTTGCTGTAAATTGATTAAAGTATTCTTAATTTAGCAAAATTATTAGGGTACAATTATTAATCATGTGAGAAAACGACGAAGCAAATGCCAGTGTTGGCTTCAGCAGCAGCTCTCATGTTTAACATTTTGGATTCCATTAGGAATTGGGGCATCATCACGAGTTACATGTTTTGGTTACCCGTAAGTTAAGGATATCAGTGCTATTCACTTGACAAGATACATGGTAAATCTTACTTCGAAGTCTAATGTCAAGAAGAGTAATCTACAATTAAAGATTACCCCGTTATGCTATCCTATGGGTGTGGTCTGGCCTTGTGGTAATACCTGATATACAACCGAATATATACGTGTCGGTCAATTTTAAGCTTTTTGTCACACCCCTTTACTCCATTTAAACTTAAATACTATTCTCACATTTAATATACAATACATTAATTTTATTACACAAATACTACATAGTTCAATTAACAAAAATTTTTATGCATACAAGTCTATACACACTATACTCCTTATCACTTAGCTAACCTATAAATTACATATATCCAAAAACTTCAAATACGCCTAGTAACTCTCACTTGTATACTTTATCACATTTACGTGCTATTATTTAAAAAATAAAATTT
>JAXCLQ010000333.1:0-10056 GCA_035584115.1 Cedrela odorata
AGAAGAAGAAAGACGGCGATTAGGGTAAACACAAGCCAAAAAATCTCAATTTAAATCAAAGTTGACAAATATCAATTGAAACCTTGCACTCAATTTTAATTAATTTAACTAAGGCACAAAAAATCATTCAAAACCTTACTAAATCATACTCACGGGAAAAAGTTAGAAATTATGATTTGGCCCAAAAAATTTCTCATCATTACAATCATATCCATCAATGATAACTTTCTTGAATTCACGATTTATGCACAAAAATATCAATTTCATGCAATAAACCCACACACAAGTATGCCTAATTGCAGTATGGCCCACATTTGGAAATTTTGATCAATTAAATCCAAAATTCACACAAAAATTAAACAAATAAAATTAAAATTTTGAATTTCAAGAAGTGAACGTTTCATATCAACACGATTTTTCAAATTTTTTCTCAATTTAAGATGCATGAATAATCATCATTAGAATTCTAGTACTTTGCATCAAAATATCAAATAAACATATTTCTTGAACATGATTTTGTGTGTATGTATGTGTGTGTTTATGTGTATAAAGATCAATTCAAAATTCTTTATTAATTTAATCAATTTCAATAATCTCATAAAAACATAGAATGAGTGAGTGTAACTAGCCTTATCATCTTGATCTCTAACTCATCCATCAAATAATATGCACATATGATTAGCAGTACTAATTTTGGTTGCTACTACTTTCTTTCTTTTTCCATTCATTCATTTTTTTTTCAACAATCAGTCACTTTCAAGCTATCATTGAGGCGATCATCTTCTCATGGTAGATCGTCCTCTACATATTTGTGATAGATAAGCTCATGACTAGCTTCATACAATAGTGCAGGTAGCTTTTTCTGATTACAAAGCGTGTACAAATTTTGATATTTTGATATAAGAATCTAAGTAAACAGTCATGGTTCAAACTATCATTTTTCTTAAAATTATATCAATCTCAAAAATTACTTCAGAACAAGCAATCAATCATGAAAGTGCATAAAACAAAATTAGCTCAAGATTTGTCTATTCTACGTCATGCTACATAGTGTTCAAACTCAAATAACGAAGTTCACACATTAAATTAAAAATTTTAAACCATAAAATATAATAATTTTTATCAAGAAAGCTCAGGACAATGAATGTTGAGAATTACATGGAACACACGCTTAAAACATTACTCAATGAGACAATTCTAGATGCATCAAAAGGTTTGGTAAAAATATAAGCAAGTTGTTTCTTGAGTTTCACATGTTCTAAGATGACAATTTTATTTTATACTAGGTCTTTAATAAAATGGTATCTAATATCAATATGCTTTGTCTTAAAATGTTGTACAGGGTTCTTAGAAATATTTATTGTACTTGAATTATCACAATAAACAGTTAAAAGATCTTGTATAATATTGTAATTCTCAAGTATTTATTTCATCCATAACAATTGTGCACAACAACTCCTTACAGCAATATACTCTGTCTCAACAATGGATAAGGAGATTGGGTTTTGCTTCTTGTTGTACCATTAAACCAAGTTATTTCTAAGAAAGAAACAACCTTTAATAGTGTTTTTTTTTATCTTCTAAATTACCTGCCTAATCAGCATCACTAAAGCCAATAAGATTAGAGTTTGTTTTCTTAGAGAACCAAATACCATAATCACTTGTCCCATTTACATAACTAATAATCCTTTTAACAGTGGATAAATGTGACTCTTTAGGATTTGTTTGATTTATAGCACACACTCTTACACTAAAGTTAATGTCAGGGCAACTCATAGTCAGGTATAACAAACTACCAATCATACTTCTAAATAAACTAGGATCAACACTAAAACCCCATCATCTTTTGTCAATTTCGCATTTGTCCCCATAGGTGTCCTCATGTGTTTTGGCAGTTTCCAACCCAAACTTCTTAACTAGGATTCTTACATACTTACTTTGAGTGATAAAAATATCATCCTTAAGTTGTTTAACTAGGAAACCTTAAAAATAAGTTAGTTCTCCAACTAAACTCATCTTAAATTCATTCTTTATTTGATCAATAAATTCATACACTTTAGCTTCAAAAGTAAAACAAAAAAATAATATCATCAACATAAATTTGAGTAATTATCATTCTAGAATTAAAATTCTTGTTGAAACTAGTTTTATCTACTCTCCCTCTCTTTTATCCTTTCTCACAAAAAAGTCAAACACATAATCAAGAAAGTCAAGATCTTCTTAAGTTTAAACACATAATCAGGAAAGTCAAGATCTTCAAAACCTTAGGGTTGTTTCACATAGGCTTCCTCATTCAAAATTTCATTCAATAATACATTTTTTACGTCTATTTGAAATAATTTAAAGCCTATAACACATGCAATTGTAAGAAGTAATCTAATTGATTCTAACCTAGTTACAGAAGCAAAAGTCTCATCAAAATCAATTCCCTCAGTATATGTGTACCTTGAGAAACTAACCTAACTTTGTTTCTGACTACGTTACCAAATTCATTAGTTTTATTCTTAGAAATCTACTTGGTTTCCATAACATCAGTGTGCTTAGGTCTAGGTACTATTGTTCACACATCATTCTTAATAAATTGTTCTAACTTTTCTTGCATAGCATTTACACAAGATTCTTCTAACAGAGTTTCTTTCACATTTTTAGGTTCAATCAAAGAAGTGTAACAAACATATTTGGCCATGTGTACATACTTTTTCCTTGTGACCATACTTTCACTGAGGCTAGCTATTATGAGATCAGAAGGATGATTCTTCTTTACTTTGGATAATTATTCTTTTCTAATATGACATAATATGATATGTTTCGGATTTAGAATATGTTTCTATCTGTTCTCAAGTATCTGTTGCAACAACTTCTTCAAATTCTGTCACAACAAACTAAGAGTTAGATTTTCTGCGTTTTTCAATAACTTTTTATTCACTTCGAATTTTATCTTGGTTTTCCTCAGTGATACCAGTGACTTCTTCCTCCAATGAATAATCTGTAAAATTATTTAAAACATGAATAACTACATTTTCAAATTCCATAATATTTTGGATTCTTATGCTATAAACACGATATGCCCAATTATTATTTGAATATCCAATAAAAACTCATTTTTCACTTTTAGAATCAAACTTACCACACTATTGGGTTTCTTACATTTCCAGATTTCGTATGAAGTCTTACTTATGCCTGGACGTAAATATACATTTTTAATCATGTAATATGCAGTGTTTATCGCATCAGGCCACAATCTCTTAGAAAATTTCTTCGAATTTAACATTACTTGTAAACTCTGTTCTTCAAACATAGAGATAAAATGGTTATTTAATGATATTCATTATTACACGTGTATGAACTAAGATCAATTGACACATTAATGAGGCTTAGGTGAGCTTAGGTTAACTCATAATATGATAAAACTTTAATTGGTTTAAAGAATAAAAGGAATTTAAATAAATAAAAAAAGAAACCGGTCTATTGGATTTGGAAACTAGTTGACTAATAGAAAGAGAGAAAGGAAGCAGTCAACCACTTGGAGGAAACGGCTGATTGACAGTAGCTATATAGGGTGAAGATCGATTACTGTAGCGCACTATAGCACGCACTATAATGGCACTGTGGCAATCCGATCGATTGGCTCATTACGAAATTGAGTTGTTTTCAAAAATTTTTATGGTTTTTAAGGGTATTTTGGGCTTTTCACCCTTTATCTATATAAACACAAGCCCCTAATAGTTTCTTTTCATTTTTCACTCTCTAAAAACACAAAATTCACTCCCTTTCTCTCTAAAAAACCCATTTCACTCTCCCTTCTCATTTCTCTTTGATTTCTCAAATTTCTTCTAATTTCTTTCGAAATTTTTGCTACCAAATGATTAACCGGCGTCTCCTCTTCTCATTGATACCAATTTTAAGCTAAGAAAAGTAAGTAACGACGAAGAGCAAAAATTGGGGCTTTTTCTATTAAACAACTAATCAAGGTCTCTAAGGGCTTATACAAGTTACCGGTAAGTCTATTAACCCATTAAAGGCTTGATTTTAAGATTTTGCAATATTTGGAATATAGATTTTACTATTCATATAAAATTTCCATTTATATTCGCATAGGAAATCTAGAATTGTGTTAAATTGGGTGAATTGGAGATGTATGGAGATGGTATATGTGTTAAATATTGCTAATAATACGTATATTGATCTTGGACAAAAATGTGAATTTGGAATGATTTCGATCATGGGATTTCATGAAAATTAGATAAATAGTCTAGTTACTGAAGTCTTGTGAAGTGAAATGTATCAAATTAAGGAGTTCTAGACGTATTATTCATGAACATTTCATTTAAGGCATATTTGTTAATTATTTGAATTTTGGAATTTATTATATTATACATGTGTGATATTAGGCACCGATAATTTTCAAGTGGAACCTAGTGAGCGCAAGGATTGGAAAAGGGGGTGGGTACCCTCCCCTTACAGTAAGTGGAATATTTTTATATGTTTTATACTATTTAATTATTTTATAAAACTTATTGTTTTATGAATTAGAAATAGTTTATTTATTGTTGATTTGAAATAATTATGAATGGCATGTAAATGGATTTGATATGCATGTCGCTATGAAGCCAAGAAATATATTTCATTATGTTGTTGTTAATGAAATGATTATAAATGTTTATGTACATGGATTATATGTGGAATGTATTGGTGATATGGTCAGGAGGATTAGGTTTATATGTGACTGTAACTATAGAGAAGTAGTGTAATACCCTAAAATTTAAATTAAGAACATTTTAGTCATTTTATACACCAGGGATAATTTGGTTATTTTATAAATTTAAGTTGAGGTGTTAAAAATCGAGCTAACAACATTGTATTAATGCTTAATTAGTTATTGGAAGTGATTTGATAACAATTTGTTAAGTTTAGAAAAAACATTTTCTAAAGCTCAACTTGCGCACCCGACCTTCAAATGAAAATTGGTGTTGATTGAAAACTCCAATTGATAAACGGTTTATTTCTACAGAAAGAGAACTCAATAAGGATCGATATGAATCAAATTTGAGTTAAATCGGAGATCAAATGAGAGAGAATTGAAGCCTGGAATATAGGAAAAAACTATAAAAGACATATTTACCTTTATCTTACTTAATTTTTTTATAAAGATTTTAAGGGAAATTAGTAATTTATCAAAATTTTAATCTTCATTTAAGCTGCACAGAAACCAGACCTGGACATTTCTTCTTCTTCCCGTAACTCTTTTATTTTAAGTCAGTTTTGATTTTTTTTTTAATTTCTCCCAAATTACTCGATTTCTAACCTATTAAACTTCTGTTTCTTGCTACAAATCACATGTACATGACACGGGCTACACTTTAGAAGCTTCGTTTGAGCGATTTGGTTAACGATTGAGTCGGGAAAATAATAGTATTACTATTCACAAATTGGAAATTTTTGAAATTACCTGCAATCTGGACTTCTTAGGACTAAATTGATCCCTCGGTATGGTTCCTACCTTCGTTATTGTCATATTTATGTATTTTTCGATAATTTACTGTTCATAACTGGAGTACTATTCATGCCAAAAATTACTATTCATGCCGAAAAATACTGTTCACACAAGAAAACACTGTTTATCTCAGACAATTTTTTTAGATTATACTTGTTTTAAACTAGAATTAAACCGATTAGTTGTTAGATTAGGTAAAATTAAATTTTATCAGAAAATATAAATAGTGACAATATAGTTACACTTATTTAGATTTCAAAATAATGTGTTATCGTACTGAATTGGTTAGTAATAGTGAATTAAATATAATTGACACTTTGATTATTAATCGTTAGATTCTGATTATAAAAGAAAATAGAATTCAAAAAGGGGGAAAAACCTTATTGTACATCAATGACGTAATTAAATTTTAACCATGTATACTTTAATTATTATGTTAACAATTAATATAAATGTGTTATAGATACGCTGAATAAGCGATCATCCAGCCTCCAGTGATCGAGGTTCTGTTCCGTTTTTGGCGACACTTGTGAGTGATTTTTTACATGTTTTTCATTCATTTAATTTTTTTTATAAAACTTAATGTTTTCCAAAATAAGAAATAGTTTATATATAAATTAATTTACATTCTGCTTTATATGAAAAATGAGATCTGCTTTGAGCTAGCATATTATTGAGGAGGAGTTGTTGAGATATTGTTTTGAGGCCAAGAGGAGACCATTGTGCTTTGAATTGTGTTTTATTTCTGTTTTCTGTATTTATGACAGTAAATTAACCATTACTTTAATTTTTACTTAACCCTAGCCGGGAGACATAAGGGGGGAAGTTTATGTGCTTTGAAAGCGTATTCTAATTTTTGTTATGTGAAGGTATCGGTACATGTGAGAAGTAGAGGGCGAAAGGCGGTCTGATATCTGACCTGAAATTTGTACACATCATTGTATATTATTATGTTTTCATTTGAATATTTAAAATTTTAATTCTGAAAATTATTATAACATGCAGTAGATATCTTGTTAATATGATTTCTGTTTAAAATTGATTGTAAGTTTAAACATATTTTATGTCAAAATTGAATTTATTTAAAATTTTCATTTCAGTACTACTCATTGAGTTTTCCCCAAAACTCACCCCACCACAGTTTCCGTGAGTGCAGGATTTTCTTTTAAGTGAGGATTCTATGAGATATTCGTAAATAGCATTGGGATTTCAGATTATGAGTGTGTCTTCTGTATATTTCTGTGTATATTGATATATGTGCATATACTCTTTTATTGATGAGTATCCTGGTTTATGTCTGGAAGTGTATTGATGGGCACGAAACCCTTAGTATGTGTGTGAGTCATGCATATGATTGGTAGTTCTCTGCATTACAGTTTACATGTACAGGTTTTTATCTGAGGCTTATAGGGGTAGAAAATCTCTATCTCTATGCCATTACGATACCGATTTACCAGTATGTGACAAGTAGTCTAAGGACGGACATATTAAAAAGCCGCATAGGTGAGTGCACTGCAGGTGGGGCAGTTATATATGGAAGGATGTTATGAGTTGCCCACTTGCATGATTGTCGATGACAGTCATGAGTATCATCACGTGACTACTTGAGGCCAACGTTAGTAGTGAGCCAGTTTTAAAAACTATTATGCATTCTTTATCTTAAAAAGAATTGTTTTATTAAATGAACATTATTTTCCGTACATAAAGCCCACTGACAATCTGAAGATTACCATAGCCAAGGTAACCATCGAGAAAATGAGTCAGCCCGTTAATTTTGAATAACAGGCCACGATTTCTTTAAAATAAAATGCTTAAAAGTAACTATAATTTTTTTTCATAAAAATATATTATCCACTCACAGAGTATATCTCCATATACTCACCCCCTCACCTTCCAATTTCAATAGATCAAGAATAGAAAAGTACATTGTGCGAATGGTAATGATCGATTAAGGGTGTAACACCTTCAAGTATCATTGTCATCCTCGACTCATAAATTGTCTAGATTAGTCCACTGGGTTTGACTTTGGAAAACTTTGTATGTATGTATTTATGAATAGAAAATAATGTAATTTATGATGTTCTCTGTAATATTTTTAAATTAAGTATACTTTTATATGTGAGATGATTTGAAAATTTCTCGATGAGACAAATTTATCAAATTGATTATACAAGGAACAGGTACCTAAGCAGTTTTACAGGTCTAAGGAACATGTTCAAGGATTTAGAATGTATTTCAAATGTCTGTGACAGTTGTCACGTGTAGACCCCACAGTCGAGGGCATGACATTACTCGATTCATTTCTTGCAAAATCCTTTTTTTATTTCTTTCCACAACACCATTCTGTTAAGGTGTCTTAGGAGCAAAGAATTCATGTGCAATCTAATGTTTATTGTAATAACTAGCAAAAATAGAGTTTTCAAATTCCTTCCCATGATCACTCCTTTTCCTAACTATTTTATTAATATTACAATCTTTTTCATTTGCTAATTTTACGCATAAATTTCTAAACACATCAAATGAATATGACTTTTTTCTAATAAAATTCACTTAAGTATAGCTAAAAAAATCATATACATATACAAAAATATATCTCTTACCTCTTGTGCTTTCTATCTGAACAAAACCCATGAGATTCATTTGAAGTAATGGAAGTACCTTGTAGTAAAGGTATAATTGACAACCTTGTGTTTGGACTTGAGCTACTTTCCAAATTAACACAGACCACATATAGTAGTTTATTTCTTATTAAACTTTGAAATCCTTCAAACAACACTAGTATTCACAATTTTAGTTAGATTTTTATAATTTAAATGCCCAAGCTTTTTATGTTGTATTTCTATGTTATCAAAAGCAGTTTTGTGACAAGTGAATGGGTATGTTAAAATATAGCAATTATCAAATGGCCTAGTTCTTTCTAAAACACAATTTTCAAATTTATCAAACATTGGATATTTTTCTTTAGTGAATTTTTCACACAATCATCATCAGAAAATTAACTAATACTAATCAAATTCGCCTTAAGATTTTCAACATGAAACATATTTTTCAGTTTTGGGAATCTTTTAATATTAAGTGTTGCTTTTCCCATGATACATTCTTTAGCGCCATTACCAAATGTCACATATCCTTCAAAACACTTTTCATAATCCACTAAGCTCTCTCGATTTCCTGTCATACGCTTAGAACATCCATTGTTAAAATACCAAGAATTATTGATACAAGTTTTCAATGATGTATAAGCAATAAGACAATTGATTTCTGATTTACCCACATTTTTCTAAGTTTAGAAACATTCTTAGAATTAGAATTCATGTTATTTTGCAAGAATTTCAAAAATTATGTGACCTTTCAAGTTGCAAAAATGACAAGTAGAAACAAACTTCTTAGTCTTACCTTAGAAATTATGAAGTTAATGATCAAAAACCTTACCTTTACACATACTAGATGATCTGAAATTGGAAAGTTAAGCCTTAACAAAAACTGTTTTGGAGTTGGAAGGATCTTCACCAAGATACCCAAGTCCTTGATGATCGCTACAGTATTTTCACAAGGTTAAAATATGGTCAAGTTTAGACATACTTGATTTCAACATCTTCAAAGATTTTTTAGTATATTCAAGCTCATATTCAACTTCACTTATCCTTCTATCTTTCTCAACAATGACGATTTCCATTGTTTTCACATTTCTCTCTGCTTCGATTTGATCCTTCAATAGGTTACCAACTTGTTTTACCAAGGTTTTGTTGCATTTCTGCACATCTATCTATTTGTTAAAAATCAATTTGTAAAAGGCTTGTATCGTATCCATGTCTAATTATGAATACTAAAAAGTGTACATTTATTGAGAGTTTATATTATTATTTTACACTTAAAAGTGTCATTAACCCCCCTAAAATAAGCAATTAAAGATTCAAAATAAGAGTTTGCCTAATTCGTGAAAATGATTAATTTTGCATAGGTTTCATATAATAGACATATCTCTCAATTTGGAGATTCAATTGATACAATTCTTAGGTCACTAAATCATTGACTTATCTTTTCACAATATTGTAAGCCAAAGGTCAGACCAATTCAAGCATTTAGGTGGTCAAAAATAGGCTTCAATAGAACTAAAATGCAGTCATGATCTAGCTTGACATGCATCAGTATTTAGGCCGTATATCCTAAGATACAAATTCAAATACAATGAATAAAGATGTTATAGAAAGATAAGACAAATACCTACAATGTTTATGTTTTGGTCAGAGCTATATTCCAAATATATCACCAAAGAATTGGCCAACAAAATCAAATATGTGTAAAAGAAAATTTTCCAACACTTACTTAACATTTGCCAACTTCTTTGACATTTATCCCTTATGTTTTCCCATAAATAGGTGTTTGTATTAGACATCAAGGAGAGATGGCATCTCTTAACATCTTCATTTCTTTATTCTATCTCTTTTTCTTACAATGTATTTTTAAATTTAAAAGCAGGGCTATGGTAAAGCTTTGTTGAGTTTGTAGTTTTCATTCCTTTATCCTTTAAGTTATTCTTCAATATAAAATCTTTCAATTGA
>JAXCLQ010000336.1:0-10051 GCA_035584115.1 Cedrela odorata
TAAATTCAACATTCATTTTTATTCTTATCTATGTTGATGACATCTTGATAATCAACCCTGACAGAATAGCTGTTGAGCAGTTCATTGCTAAGCTTGGGAAAACATTTGCTCTAAAGGATCTTGGTAATCTCGAATTTTTCTTAGGAATAAAAGTGGCATTTACATCAAATGGTATTCATTTCTCTCAGACCAAGTACATTCATGATTTACTTGCTAGAGCTAACATAGCAAATTGTAAAGAATGTGACACTCCCATGACAGCTGGTTCGAAATTATCAAAGAACAATAGAGAGCCTTTTCCTAATGTTTCTTTCTATAGAAGTATCATAGGTGGCTTACAATATGTCACCCTTACCAAACCTAAGTTAGCATATTCAATTAATAAGCTAAGTCAGTTTCTTTCCTCTCCAACTATAACTCATTGGCAAACTTGTAAAAGAGTTCTTTGATATCTAAAATCCACAGCAACTTATGGTTTTCAATTCTCTTATAGTGGCACCTATGACATCCAAGCATTTGTAGATGCTGATTGGGCTTGTAATCCTGATGATAGAATGTCAATTGGAGCATATGCCATTTACTTTGGAGGAAATTTAGTGTCATGGTGTTTTAAAAAGCAAAATGTTATCTCCAGATCCAGCACGGAGCATACCTTGACTAAATTACTGTTTCTTCACATTCACGTACATTTTATGGCCAAAACCGGGGTTTATATAGGTTTCATATTTTGACTTTTCAAATTCTATTTAAAAAGTCATTAAATATATTCATAATCTTATTAGCAATCTATTTTAAAATTTAAATATTATTTAATTAATCTAATTAATTAAATAATATCATTTTAATCAAATTAGAAAACCTATAATTAAATACAAACACTTTGTATAATTATAATTTAACCCTAAATAATTTTCAAAACTATTAAATAAACTCTTAAAAATTATGAACTTAACTATTAAGTCCTTAATCATTTATCTATATAATTTAACCTTAATTCCTCAATACCTTTTAGTGTGTGACCCATTAGGTTTTTTCTTATGTTGGCAATGGAATCAGTTATAAACTTTTTAATTCTAGATAAATTAATCTAATTAATTTATCCTCAATTAACTCCTTAATTAAGAAACTAAATTCCATAGATCATGCATCTAGCAATGCATCATAACCCCCAATTGAGAAAGAATACTAAATTAGTGGAAACCTAATCCGTATACAATTACCGTATGATATAATCCTTTCTCCTCGTACATATTCCACAAAAGATTCTAGAGTATAAAAATTGTCTACTCTATTAAATCATGGTTATTGAAACTTTCGACTAAAGTTGATAATATAATTTTAGAATTTCTAAAACTCCTTTTAGAACTCGTCATGGTCATGGACTTATATTATCACTTATGTCAAAATAGCGCCCCTTGGGATATCAACTTTACACTGTCCAAAGCGGCGAATCCTTTATTGATCTCTCACAACCTTCGCGTTCTTCTTATATTGCCCAATCATTACCCTATGCACAATCTTGCTATGGACAACGAAAGAGTAATGTCAAAATATATATGATCCACAAATAAGATACCATGAAGATCACAAGTCTAAGGATCAGTCATACCATTGTAACTGAACACCTTCACTAGTAACTTATGAGATCAACTACCTTCCTTCTCTAAGGAAGTAGACATAACACATGCCAATCTAATCTGGATTTATCAATGTCCTAGTGTTGATAATCTTACGATTGGGAACATTTAAGAATGACGAGATCTCGTAAATTAAACTTAAGTTAATTCCTCTAATTGTCATTCTAAGGACTTTATATATAAGTAGTCAACATAGACAAAACTTGTAAATAAATTGTCAATTTTATTAATCAATACAATAATGTACAATTATATATTTGTCCCTATTGGATCCAAGGCATATAACCAACGATCTCTGACTTGCACTATCGACAATCTTTATGATGCTTTACATTAAACAATTCAGTGTGCCTATCATACTTCTGTTGGAATAGTGACTTAGTAAGAGAATTTACTAAGTTTTTATTAGTGGGTATCTTTTATATCTTCACTTTACCTCTATATTATCTCTATAATCAGGTGATATCGCTTAAGTACATGTTTGTCTCTTTATAGAGACCTTTATTCCATAGACTGTGGATTATGAGCCCACATTAAATCACAATTTGATTGTGGTTGTCAGGAACTACACAAAATTTTTGTAATGAACTTTCTTATCTAAACTATTTCTTTAGCTACTTCTAAAGTGGCTATATACTCGGCTTTGATCATTGAGTTTGTTGTATTAATTTACTTAAAACTCTTCTAGATTACAACAACTCTTAACATAGTAAACAAATATCTAGATTGTAATTTATTATTATCTTTATCAGATTGAAAGCTAACATCACAATAGCCTAAGACTTTATGCTTAGAACATTCTCCTTAAATCAAGAACAAATCATTAATTCTTCTCAAGTACTTAAAGATTGTCTTGATCTCTATCCAGTGATCTTTACTTGGATTTACCTAATATGTGCTTATAACACTTAAAGCAAATGACACATTAGGTTTTGTACATATCATAACGTATATGATTAATCATATGACTGAAGCATATGATCATATGATCAATTATTTCATGCGCTCAACCTTTATAGGAGTTTTAGGACACTTTTCTTTTAAAGGGGTAGATTACATGCCTCATAGGCTAGTAACCTCTTTCAAATCTTTTATCTTAAACATTTTAAGAACTTTGTCTATGTACATGGATTGTGAGAGACCAAGCAACCTTTCAGATCTATCTCTATAGATTTTAATTCCCATAATATAAGTTGCTTCTCCCAAATCCTTTATGGAGAATTTCTTAGATAATTATAATTTGACTGATTAAAGCATTGGAGAATTATTTTTCTATTATTAATATGTCATCTACATATAATATTAGAAATATGACTACGCTCTCACTAATCTTTTTGTACACATAATATTTATCTTTATTTTTGATAAAATCAAACTCTTTGATTGTCTCATCAAAATGAAGATTCTAACTCCAAAATGCTTACTTTATTTCACAAATAAATCATTGTAGCTTGCATACCTTGTTTATGTTTCCTTTAGAAATGAAACCTTTAGGTTATATCACATATTCATTCTTTGTAAGGTTTCCATTTAGGAAGACAGTTTTAACATCTGTCAAATCTCATAATCATAGTATATACTATTCTAAGCAGAATCCTAATAGACTTATTTGTCTTTTCCTTAAAGACTTATTTACACCCAATGATAGTGATCCCTTTAGGTGTATCTACTAAGTTCCAAACTCGATTGATATGCGTTGAGTCCATTTAAGATTTCATGACTTTAAGCCAGTTAGAAGAGTCAACATCAGATATTGTCTCTTTATAACTAGCAAGATCATCGTTCTCAACAATTAATACATCATTTTTACCTTTTATAAGGGATCTATATCTCATTGGCTTATGGTGTGTTCTATTAGACTTTCGGAGTTCTTAATCTTATGGTTGTTCCACCACCAATCTTTTGTACATTGAAGGTGATTTAATGTCATTTTGTGCTTTTATAATTTCATCAAGTTCTAGTCTACTCCCACTATCTTTTCTTAGAAGAAACTCTTTCTCTAAAAAAATAGCGTTACGTGAAATAAATACACTTTGTTCATTTGAATCGTAGAAGTAATATCCCTTGTTTCTTTTTGATACCCCACAAATTTACATTTAATTTACCTTACATTCAGCTTGTTAGTAGCAATTGCTTCACATAAGCATCACAACCCCAAACTTTTATAAAGTTGAGATTAAGTCATTTACCATGCCATATATCATATGATGTTTTACTAATTGATTTAAATGGAATATTATTTAAAAGATAAATAATTGTTTACAGTGTTAGTCCTTAGAACAATATTAGAAGATTTGTGCCAGAAATCATTGATCGTACCATATATAATAAGGTTTGATTTCTCCTTTCAGAAACACCATTGTGTTGCAGTGTCCCTAGATGAGTCCATTGTGAAATGATGCCATGTTCTCTAAGATGGTCTTGAAACTTATAGCTTAAGTACTCTCCACTTCGATCAGATCACAGTGCCTTAATACTTTTGCTAGTTTGTTTCTCTATTTTATTTCTAAATTCTTTGAACTTTTCAAATAATTTAGACTTATACTTCATCAAGTATACATAACCAAAACATGAATAATTATCAGTAAAGGTTATAAAGTAGAAGTAACCACCCTTTGTTTGAATTGACATAGGCCTAAATACATCAGTATGTACTAGCTTTAGTAATTCAGTTGCAGTAATCCCTTTCAAATAAAGGGTAATTTTGTTATTTTACTAATTAAACAGGATTCACAAGTTGCATATGATTCATAATCAAAGGAGTTCAAGTAACCTTTTTTTATGTAATTTTGTAAGTCTTGTTTTATTTATATAACCAAGTCTACAATGCCAAAGGTATGACTCTTTTAGACCATCTTGTTGGTTTATATTGAAGATAATATTATTTAATTCCAGAACATATAATCTATTGCTCAAATATCCAGTACCATAATTATCATCATATGATAGTAAACAATTATTGTTCTTTATTATAAAATTAAATCTTTTATTGTCTAAATAAGATAAAGAGATAATATTTTTACTAAGTACTGGAATGTAAAAATAATTTTATAATTCTAGAATTAATATACTTAATGACAGAAAATAAGTTCCTACTACTAAAGATGTAACTCTTACTCCTTTTTGCACTCGTAGATTCATTTCATTTCTATAAAGTCTTCTATTCTTATTGAGACTTTTCATATTATCACATATGTAAGATCCACAATTGGTATCTAATACCCAACTAGAATATTTGTTATCATTAAGATTAACCTCAATCATAAAATGCCTAAAGTATAAGCAACTCCTTGTATTTCTTCTTTAAGCCCTCTAATTATTTTGCACAATTCATCTTCCAATGCCAATCATTGCCTCAAAAAATACGTGCCCTTATATTTCTTATTACTTACACTACCATTGGGCTTATGAGTGTTAGCCCCTTTTTTTTTTGGGCCTTACCCTTTAAATTTTTCTTAAGGTCTTTCTTAAACTATTTAAAGTCATTCATAAGTATCATAGAACTTTTCATGATTTTAAGTCTTTCTTAATAAACCTTAACATATTAAATAATTATGAGAATAAGACTCTGGTAGTGATTACAATACAAGATTAGTATATAAGTGAGTTTTAGATATCTCATATTTTTTGGTAAGAGCAGGTGCATCAAACAACTCATTAAGATGCATTGCGCCAGCATCTATAGACTCATGTTACTTTTGCAACTACTATGATGACATTGAGCTCAACATCGCATATACCTGCTCATCATCATCACGAAGCTTCACCTAAGGATCGTATTCCTCTTGTATTGTCTTTTCGGTAGTTTCTAATGGAACACTTTATTCCAGAACATTCCTAAAAATAATTCTTAGGTTGTGGTACAATCTCAGTCAATTTATTAGCATTAAATATGCTTCATAGAGATATATTTGTTATTTATATTTTGTTTGGAAACCTTTGTGAAGAATAAAGAATCTTATTGAAATTATTGTATTAATATAAACCATGAGATATTTGGACTTTTAATCTAATGGTTACTTCTACTATTTTATTTGAATTTTGTCAACCCTCTTAGTGACAAAATTTGTCGTGGGCTAGGATCCTATCTTGTTTAAAATAAAATGACAACAAGGGTTAATCACTCTATTTAAGTTCGATTATGTAGGTACTTATTACCAATCACATCTTATATAACTCCTAAAATCGTTAAGTTGACAACTTTTACCAATCATATCTTATATGAAACTTAACCTTTGCCACCAAAATAAATGATTATGACGAGGGCCAACTTATCAAGTATTTTGGTTAAGTCAAACCATTATTAATAATCTAAACATATTCGATGTTAAATTTTGATCTTGACGAAGGCCAAGTAATCAAAGAATGAAAAAGAACTCAAGTTTATATTATAATAATAGAAGGCAATAATATAGACTTAAATTATTTGGACGGATTTTAGTTTTGTAATTTATTTTAAACTTTAGAATAAAGTATTTTGAATGAAAGAATGCACCAATTAGGCTTCCAAGAGAGTAGTGAGGTCACAGATGTCTTACTTAAAAACCAAACTCCTTAGGCTCTTATTGCCTTTTTGACAGAACCAGTCTAGACATGCATTAATCAAACAAGCAACTAAATTCTAAGTTTATTAGGTCTCTTAATACATCTCATGTATTTTAAATTCATCACATTAAAATATTCATAATATTTTTTATTTTAATCTTTATCCAATCTTATTGGATATATTTATCTTTTGCATTCATGTAATTATAATCTTATTAGAATTTTAATTTTTTTTAAATTTTAATCTTTATCCAATCTTATTGGATATGTTTATCATTTGAATTCATGTAATTATAATCTTATTAGAATTTTAATCTTTATCCAATCTTATTGGATATGTTTATCATTTGATTTCATGTAATTATAATTTTATTAGAATTTTAATTTTTATCCAATCTTATTGGATATGTTTATTTTTGAATTCATGTAATTCAAATCTTATTAGAATTTTAATCTTTATCCAATCTTATTGGATATATTTATCTTTGAATTCATGTTGTATCCTAGTCTTATTAAAATTGTAGATTTTTAATCCAATAAAAAATCTTTATATTTTAATTTCATTAGGATGTTCTCATCATAATCTTATTAAAATTTAATTTATTTAATTTAATTAGGAGACATATTCCTAATCTTATTAGGGAAGTGTTTCATAATTAAATTTTAATTTTATTAGATCTAAGATATTGATGTTCCAATCTATTTAAAATGTAATTTTAAAATATTAAATACATGAGGATAACATAAATAATTAATCTAATTAACTATTAATTTCTAATAATAAATAATTTATTATTATTACCAAATTATTAATGAATAATAATTTCATGCATCAATTATACATGTCATAACACTCAATTCTCTAATTAATCCCAAATTTAAACATAATAAACAAATAATTAATATTAAAAGCATGTAAATAACAGAGGCTCTGATACCACTGTTGAGAATTAAGTATTCTATATGCAACAGAAGTTTAAAATTAAAAAAATAATTAATTAATCACATTAATTAATATTTATTAATTTCCATACCAAGATCATGTTATTTAACATACTTTTAATATTAATTAAATATAAGATAGAGGATTAAGATCTTACCTTAGAATTTCACCACCAATGGGAATAGATTAAGACTTTCTTGGATTTTCTACAGATCTGCGACTTTGATTACTATTTTGACCTTCAAAACGTTTGAATCTGGATTTCTTCTGAAATATAAAGTTGTAGATCTTCGAGTTTTCTTTCCAGATCTTCTTGAATTGTATTAATCTGAGATTCAAACCAAAAGTTATGGCTCAAATACGAAGACTGCGCAAACACCATTTTTCTAGATTAGCCACCCAAATATGTGGCATCTAATGGTAATCCACACAAGGTAAAGAATTAGAGTTTTAAGATTTTTCTAAATCTTAATTATGTAGTGTGTCTTTTCATAAATGCTAGTTCTTGAAAAGAGACAAAGTTAAGAGTTTTTGCCTAAAAGAATTTTCTCTCAACTCTTGAAGAAAATTATCTCTTTACATTCACGTACGTTTTATGGCAAAAACCGGGGTTTATATAGGTTTCAAATTTTGACTTTTCAAATTCTATTTAAAAAGTCATTAAATAAATTCTTAATCTTATTAGCAATATATTTTAAAATTCAAATATTATTTAATTAATTAGATTAATTAAATAATATTATCTTAATCAATTAAATATTATTTAATTAATCTAATTAATTAAATAATATCATTTTAATCAAATTAGGAAATCTATAATTAAATACAAATACTTTGTATAATTATAATTTAACCCAAAAAAATTTTCAAAACTATTAAATAAACTCTTAAAGATTATGAACTTAACTATTAAGTCCTTAATCATTTATCTATACAATTTAACCTTAATTCCTCAATACCTTTTAGTGTGTGACCCATTAGGTTCTTTCTTATGTTGACAATGGAATCAATTATAAACTTTTTAATTCTAGATAAATTAATTTAATTAATTTATCTTCAATTAACTCTTTAATTAAGAAACTAAATTCCATAGATCATGAGTGGCATCTAGTAATGCATCATAACCCCTAATTGAGAGAGAATACTAAATTAGTGAAACCTAGTCCGTATACGATTACTGTATGATACAGTCCTTTCGCCTTGTACATATCCTACTAAAGATTCTAGAGTATGAAAAATGTCTACTCTATTAAATCATGGTTATTGAAACTTTCGACTAAAGTTGATAATATAATTTTAAAATTTCTAAAACTCCTTTTAAAACTCGTCATGGCCATGAACTTATATTATCATTTATGTCAAAATAGTGCCATTTGGAATATCAACTCTATGTTATCCAAAGCGGCGAATCTTTATTGATCTCTCACAACCTTCATGTGCTTCTCATATTGCCCAATCATTACCCTATGTGCAATCTCCTTATGGACGACGAAGGTATAATGTCAAAGCATATATGATCCACAAACAAGGCACCATGAAGATTTCAAGTCTAAGGATCAGTTATACCATCGTAACTGAGAGAAATCCCATAGACACGTGGATAACATTCCATATGGGTTTCTCTAAGCGGTTTAGTTTGATGAACTTGTTTTCTTATAAGCATCCATATGTTAGACTAAGTGAACAGCTTCACTAGTAACTTATGAGATCAACTATCTTCCTTCTTCAAGGAAGTAGACATAACACATACCGATCTAATTTGGATTTATCAATGTCTTAATATTAATAATCTTACGATCATAAACATTTAAGAATGACGGGATCTGATAAATTAAACTTAAGTTAATTTCTCTAATTGTTATTCTAAGGACTTTATATATAAGTAATTAACATAGACAAAACTTATAAATAAATTGTCAGTTTTATTAATCAATACAATAATATAAAATTACGTATTTGTCTATTGGATTAGGGCATATAACCAACAGTTGCCTCGGTTTGACCTAGATTGGCCTGGGTCTCTTACTTCTATGCTTATTTGAAAGAAATTAATTTAGTATATTTCTTAGCGAAATTACTGTTCGTGTTCCTTCGTCATATAGTGAATACCCCTTATTCGCAATTTTACGTTGATTACAGGTTCTTGTTCCTCAGCTTGACCCGTTGACAGACCAACAACTTTTGGATGTCGCAAACTAAGACAATCGTGTCAGCAAGCAGAAGATGCTCTTTCACAAGGCATGGAAAAGCTGCAGCAAACACTTGCCGACAGTTTAGCCGCTGATCCGGGAGAAGGAAGTTACATCCCTTAGATGGATACTGCAATGAAGCGGTTGGATGTTCGAGTCTGCTTTGTGAATCAGGTGAGACAGTGAATTTTCTCATGTTATGTTCTCTTTGCATTTCAAATTCCAAATTCTTACTCTTAAATATAGCGGTTACTAATATTCATTCTCTTCCCATTTCTCTTTCGTTCTGTATTCCATTTCCTTAATCATCAATTAGTTCTTTGTTACTAATCTTTAGTATTAGGTTTGTCTTTGATTCCATGTTTATAGGAAGTTGTACTTCAGTTTGCTGACCATTTACTCAACATCTTTAATCTGTCAAAACAGGCCGACCATCTTCGCCAGGAAACTTTGCAGCAGATGTCTCGTGTCCTAACAACTCGTCAGGCAGCACGAGGTTTTCTTGCCGTGGGGCAGTACTTCCAACGACTCAGAACACTTAGTTCACTTTGGGCTACCCGTCCCCGCGAATCTGCTTAGTCTTACAGCTAGCACACAGTCTCCACGAGATCATTACCTCAACATTTCTGCATTCAGAGGTACCTCTACGTAACGCTGTTATAAACATAATTTGCCATAATTAAAGCTGCTGACATTTTTGAAGCAGCCTCGAGCATTCCGAGAAATTGTAAATACGA
>JAXCLQ010000339.1:0-10048 GCA_035584115.1 Cedrela odorata
TAGCCTATTAATTTAATCACATTTATTTTATTTGCATTTAAATTTACTTTTAATTGTCTATCCATCAAATATCGTTAGCCAAATAAAATCTGGGTTATGCCAAGTCTTGAGAATTAATTTACAACAAACTTTGTAGGACGATATTTATCTCATCACTCTATTACTTGTTCGACTAGTACACTTGCGATTTTGCACAATAGAAGGGACCAAGTTTGAGGCTGAGAAGGACAAATGGGCTCAAGAGATAGAAGAGCTTGAAGTTACTATCAAATCTTCCTAGATAGAATCTAGCAAGAGGTTGGGCACCTTTGAATATGACCTAAATGAGTAAAGGGCAGAATGTCATAGGCTTTGCCGAGAATCTGAGGAGAAATGTTAAGAGTTAGAACAATGCTTGAAAGCTGAGAATAAGAGATCTATGCACCTGGCCACTAAGTTTGAAGGGGCTGAGAGGGTGGTCGAGGCCATTGTTTATAAGCGAGTTAATGAAGGAATTGACCTAACCTGTGAAACATTCCAAGAACCAAATTTGGCCCTGACCCGGTTATATGATGTTTTAGGACATGCGCTACCACCCCCTGGTGAAGACTCTTCTAGTAATGACTCTTCTACTGACATCATCCTTGAAAGGATCGTTCATCCTAGTCTTAAGGTTCCTTTTGTTTCTCCAGCTAACCTAGTGGAAATTCCTCCTACTGAGCTAACTGATATTCCTGTTGATGAGCTAATTAATGTTCCTTCTATCGAGACAACTGATGCTTCTTCTGTCGAGCCAACTAATGCTCTTTCAAATCTGACTAGTGCTCCAACTAATCCTACCAATTAAGGAATATAATCTCTTTCTTTTTCTTTTTTTTATGTGGAAAAAATGTTATGAACTTAAAAATTTATAAATTCATACTTTTGACTTGTACAGATCTTTTTGTTAATTTGCTTCAATTTCATGCCTTGTACTTGGCACTTTGCTTAATTTATAGAAATTGGTTTTTGTTAGAGAATACTTCAAGAAACTTGACATGAATTGAGCCGAGCTAAGAACATAAGATTTTTGCCATTGGAATTGATCTTCTAATTTTCATATCTTAAAGAGGACATCTTCAAGCAAGAATTATATTGGCTTGTTGACATGATTTAGCTTCAAGGCTTTAATAGATCTTTGATATTATTGTCCTGACTTTAATTTCATTCGTCATAGTTCTTCTAGGAACCATTTGACCCTTTAGCATCCGAAAGTCGTCCTTAGGACTTGTTTGGGTTCTCAGTATGCTGATCTGATATGATCAGCTGAGAACCACTCTTTTCTTATTTGCTTTCTAACTTGGCTTAAAACCTAATTAGAGCGAATGTGTAATATTACTTAAATGTGGAAGTTTAAATAATGTCATTCAGGAACCATTCTGCTCTTGTACGTCCTAAGGTCATACTCAAGACTTATTTGAGCTATAGATAATATTGTCTTGAGATAAATGAAGAATTTAATCATTTAGGAACTATTTCATTCTTGTATGTCCTGAGGTTAGTCTCAGAATTTATTCGAACTATGGATAATATTACCCTAATATAACTAAGCAGTTTATCATCTGGAGACCATTGAGCTTTTGTATGTCCTGAGATTGTGCTTAGGGTTTATTCGAGCTATAGATGTAAGAACTGATCATCTAGGAACCATTTCACTCTTTTATATCCTGAGACTGTGTTCAGGGCTTATTCTAGCTATAGATGTAAGAACTAATCAACTAAGAATCATTTCACTCTTGTACGTCCTAAGACTGTGCTGAGAGCTTATTGGAGCTATGGATAATATTACCCTAAAATGATTTGAGATGTTAACCACCTGGAAACTACAGCATTCTTATACCTCCTGAGGCCATGCTCAAGGTTTACTAGAGCTATGAATAATATGACATCGGACTTTTCATTTTCTTTACTTCTCAACTTAAAGGTTCTATTCATTAGTGTATCCTTGCTACTAAGAGTTTCTTGTTGATGAAAAATAATAAATTTATTTATTTATAGACCAAAAAGATTTTATAGATCTTTGATAATTCTCAAGGATAATACAACTTTAATCGCTTGGCATTTCATGGTTTTATTATCTTACTTCCGTCTGGAGATTCTAGTTTATAGATTTTTGGCCTTAAAATCTAGGTGACCTTATATGATCCTTCCCAATTAGCCTTGAGAATACCTTCTCCCGATACTTTGGTATTATGGGTAACTTGTCTCAGGACCCAGTCTCCAACTTAGAAAGTACAATGCTAAACATATTTGTTGTAATACCTAGTTACCCTTGTTGATATGCCACCACCCTTTTCATCACTTGATCCATTTTTTCTTTAAGCAAGTATAGTTCTAATCGTATATTTGTTGTAATACCTAATTATAATTGCTAATTCGAAACTTTGGTGCATCAATCTTGATGAAAATTATTGCTTTGCACCAAAATGTTAAAATGTAAGAAGTCTCGCTGGTGGCCACCTTTAGGGTTATTTTATAGGTCCAAAGGACCTTAGAAAGCTTATTAATCAAACACCCTTATGCTCATTAAGCTTTTTCTTAATTACTTTGTTAACAAGTTTCACTTGTCCGTTATCTTTTGGATTAGTGGGTGTCATGAACTTGAGTTCAATTGAAAAATCTTTGAAAAATTTCCTAAAACTCTAGTTGTTAAACTGCTTCCTATGGTCTACGAGCAACACCTGAGGTATTTTGAACCTATAAATTACATTATGTTTGACAAATGTTGTGTCCTTTTTCTCAGTGATGATGGCTAATGGCTCGGCTTCTACTCACTTGGTGAAGTAATTAATGGTCATTATTACATATTTTTTACTGGCTCAAGCAAGAGGTATAAGGCTAATAAGATCTAATCCCCATTGAGAGAATGGCTAAGGACTAATCAAGGATGTCAGTTTCTCAAGGGGTTGTCTGGGTATATTATCGTGCACTTAATATTCGTGATACATTTTTACAATCTGAGTTGCGCCTTGAAAGAGTGTTGGCCAGTAATATCCATGCCTTAGTATTTTATGTGCAATGAAATGAGTGCCCCCATGTCCGCCGCATACTCCATGACGGATCTCGTCTAGAACTTGTACTGCTTCCTCAGGTCCGAGGCATTTGAGATAAGAGACGTTGAAACCTTGCTTATATAGTTTTCTGTTTATGACTATATACCTTGTTGACCTACTTTTAATCCTTTTTGCCTTATCCTTGCTGTTTAGGAGTTTTCCTTCATGAATATAAGATTTTATCTCTTCCATCCAACATGGCAAAAGTCGAGCTGAGCTATGCAGTGTTAGTCGCCACTTATATCGATGTTTTTTTTGTTCTAAGACTTCAATTAGAAAAGAGGCTGGAGTTTTTTGACCTTGGGATTTGCCTTATCATGACAGTCTTTAAAGTATTTAAGAGTTGTTTAACCTTTTTCAGGTAAGCTTGCATGTTACCCTCGTAAACCTAGAATTGCCCATTAACTTGATTGCCTATAAGTTGAGAATCACAATGAATGTCTAAGCTCGTGATCCCCAAAGCTCAGGCTAAATTGATTCCGTGATCAGAGCCTCATACTCTACCTCATTATTCGTGACTTTAAAGTTGAATTTTAAAGAGTACATTACTTCGATTTTGTCCAGGCTTACCAGGATAACTCTAGCTCTTCCTCTTTATGTGTTTGATGCTCCATCAATAAAGAGACTTTAAATTGGGCCAGCCATGTTTGGGATGGGTAGATTCCCTTATTTTTTATCATAGAGGTCTTCTGTGATATGATGAACAAAGAGATGTTCGGATATCGACCTTTCTGCCACAAAGTCCGCCAAAGCTTGTCCCTTTATGGCCTTCTTGGGCTTATAGCTGATATCAAACTCACTGAGTTCAGTTGCCCATTTTACTAATTGACCCTATAAGTCTAGTTGATGAAGAATTTGCCTTAGAGGCCGATTTGTCAACATCACTACCTAATGAGCTAGGAAATATGGTCATAATTTTCTTGCTGCTATCACTAGTGCCAGCGTAAGTTTTTAGGTGGGGTATATCTTGTTTTAGCATCTAAAAATGCTTTACTTGTTTAATAAATGAGGTGGCAAACTTTTTTATGTCTTTTTTCATAAGAACAAAGCTCACAGAATGGTCACCCACTACAAGGTAAATGTAAAACACATCTCTAATTTCTGGGCTTGTCAGATATGGTAGAGATAGCAAGTATTTTTTTAGCTCATAGAAGCTATTCTCACATTTTTCAGTCTATTCAATCTTATTTTCTTTTCTCATAATATGAAAGAAAGGAAAACTACTGTCTATTGCTTTGGACAGGAACCTGTTTAGGCAATCAATAGCCTTGTTAAGCTTTGCAATTCCTTGAGCGTGGTGGGGGATTTGAGATCTAATATTACTTTGACCTTTTAAGGGTTAGCTTCGATGCCACACTCATTGACCACGTATCCTAGGAATTTTCTTGCCTAGACTTCAAATGCACACTTCTCATGATTTAACTTCATGTTGTACTTTCTTAGATAGGAGAAAGTTTTTTTCCAAATATTTTGGATAGTTTCAAGCCTTTAATGATTGGGTAATCATATCAACGACGTAAACCTCCATGATTTTTTTGATTAAAGGTCTGAAAACCCAATTGACTAACCTTTGGAAGTAGTTTTTGCATTCTTTAGTCCAAAAGGAATTACGTTATAACAATATAATCCTTGGTCTGTTATGAATACGATTTTTTTCCTGATCTAGTTCATACATTCTGACTTAATTATATCCTGTAAATGCATTCATGAAGCTCAGTAGCTTGTGCCCGACTGTTGAATCCACCAATTGATCAATTTTTGGGAGTAGGAAGCTGTCTTTAGGATAAGCCTTGTTCATATCTGTGAAATCCATACACATTATCCACTTCTTATTAGCTTTCTTCACCATAACTACGTTCGATACCCACTTCGAATAGTGCACTTCCCTAATGAAATTTGCCTTCATCAATTTTTCTACCTCAGCATATACTACCTCTTTTCTTTCAGCATTTAATGGTCGTCGTTTCTGCTTTACAGGCTTGTATTTAGGGTTGATTACGAGCCAATGGGAAATTATTTTGGGATCTATTCCTTGTATATCTTCATGTGTCCATCCAAACATATCCATATGCTTCCTTATAATATTTTTGAGCATTACTCTTTGTTTTTCCAAGAGACGAGAATTGATTTTGATAATTTTTTGGGGGGTTTCTTCATTTAAGATAACAGGTTCAAGCTCTTCTATTAGCTTTAGCATTTATGTTGTAGGTCCTCATTATTAACTTTAAAAGTCTCTTTCTATAGTCATTTTGATATCCCATATAAGCTTTTTGAAGAGGCTGCGAAGTATGATTCGGTTTCCTTTTGACTTCCTTTGATGACGTTGATCTTTTCTCTTGCTTGAAGTTTTAGCTTTAGGTAATGGATGCTTTCTATTGCCTTTGTAATTTTCACGAGCCTTACTCTTAAGTTTTTGATTCTTAGGGAATTCAAAGTATCCTTAAAGATGATGTCAGTCGAACTTCTTGTATCTATTAAAACTCGACTGATTTGAGCCATTTCTACTATTAATGTTATTACCAAAGCATTGTCGTCTGGGTAACATACCATCACCTCATCTTCATCTATGAACATGATTAGTACTAAGGCGATCTTTTGATTTTTCTCCGCTCTGATATTCATAATGTGAATATCCGAGGCGGCGTTTGGGAGTAAGTATCTTAAATAGTTCTTTCTTACCCTGTTCGAATTTCTTGCTAATGTGATTTCTCCGGAGATCATCATGTTTCAACCTTTGTGCATGTTTTAGCACCCGACTCTTTGATCCAGGGTGCGAACCTCTCTTTCCCATCGTTTGGTATGAAATCTGCAAATAATTATTTCGGATCAATACTTCAACCTAATTTCTAAGGTCAAAGCACTCATTTGTTAGGTGTCCAACACTTTGATGAAATTCGCGAAACTTGTTCTTGACGTTTCCTCTCGCTTTGGCTTTTATAGGGTGAGGTTCCATCAGTATGGTCCCCGTCTTTTGATTTACTATAAGATTGGTGAGAGTGGAGTGTTTAGGGGAGTGAGAACTTTTTCTTCTTGGACATATGTTATCCTTTTCGTATCATCCCTTTTCGGTGAGTGATATCCTCTCATAGGAAATTCATCATTTCTATTTGTCATTTTATACTGTTCTAAGGTTTATCTCCTTTTTCCATCAGAGTCTCATAAATTCTCCTATCATCTCTTTTCCTCTTAGCGTTTATCTTTCATACTTGGCCATATGAGCTTGATCATATTATCCTTTCTTCTTTTAGCTTGAGGGCAACTTGGTCCTCGTTCTCAATTTCATCCAACAATTTTCTCCGAGTTATTTTGTAAGTAGTAACAAATGGTTTCCGTATTGCATCCCACCCTCAGTTAACCTTTAAAACTTTCCCGAGACCTTCCAATGCCAAGAAGTGACGATAAGCCCTTAACTTCATTACTTCATCATGATATCTTTTAACAAAGTTCCTGAGACTTTCTCTTTCTCTTTACTTTATGAGCAGTAATGAACTAGGGGGTTTTGAGGTCAATAGTCGCCCCCCTGAACTCGTTAATAAACACCTCGTACAACTATTCGAAACTATGGATGCTGCTAGGGGTTAAATTGGTGAATCACTTCGTTGCTTGTCCTTCTAATGTCAATGGGAACAAGCAGCACATTTAGGATTCATCAAGTCATTTGATCAGCATCATCTCTTTATAGAAGTCCATTTATAGGGACGGATCGGTTTTTCCTGTGAAGAGAATTATCTTAGGCATCTTGAACTTTCTAAGAAGAACAAGATTTAGGATCTTTCGAGAAAAAAATAAGATCTAGAGTGCAATCCCAAACGAGGTGTTGGCTTATTCTTTCTTTCCTGTCCTTGTCTTTTTTGGTCCATTAACTCTTCAATCAGTTTTCTGATGCAAGCATTCAGATTATCAACCTTGTTGTTACGTTTCTTGTATTCCCTTCCTCGAGATGGGCTTCACTGGGAGTTTTCCCTCTCCTTTTGCCTCTTTTGATTAAAGAACGTTCTTATGTCTTTTAGATAGAAACTATTCTTTGGTCCCCATTTACAGATTGTTACTGAATTATCAAAGAGTATTAGGATTCCAGTCTGGGTTCATAAATAAATCTAAAAGCATTATCGTCTCCTCAAAGCTCTCTTGATAGATAGTCGGGAATTCTTCTCTTCTCTTTCTTTGCGGTTGAATACCTCTGCCTGGTGATTTTTCATTGAAAATTAGTTTTGTGACCCTTAGTACGTGGAACACTGGGAATGCTGCTTTCCACAGCTTTTACCGGTATGAGCGTCCTTGGTTCGTGAGAACCGGCTTGAATCATTCTCTTCATCATTCCGATTTCTTCTCCCATCTTTTGGACTTATCTATCTTTTTCTGTATGTTGTTTCACATTGTCAGCTAGCCTTTTAACCAACCATGCAATCTCTATGTCTACCAAGTTTGAGGGATTTTAATGTAGGGATAAAGCTTCTGAACCATTATTTACGTCTTCCAAGGGTAGCAATCGATTTTCTTCAAGGTTTTCGCTTATTGTTGTTCGGTTTCTAGTTGCTGAAGTCCACGTTGTTGTCATAGTTATTCTCTTAACTATTGCTACTTTTTAGCTTTTTGGTTAGATTTTTCACAAACGGCAATAGATGTTGATGCAGCAAAAATCCTTAAGAAAACTTAGTGCACCAACCTCAATTGTCTTCCTTTATCCAAATATTGTCCAACATGAAACCACAATGAGAACAAACGGGGTGAAAAGTTGATGGTCTAAAAAAAAACCCTTCGATGCTTAAATTAGTGTTTTGCTTAATAATATTTTAAAGCAAAAAACAAAGAGAAGAGACGAAGACTACTTTTTTCCTAAGAGGTAAGTTATATATCTAGCTTAGAGTTGTTTCATAATACGTACCTGGTTGTCCTTAATCATTTTTTTATAAATGTTATTTTATATCAAGTCTCTCAAATTTAGTAGAATTTCATAGAATCTGGTAATAATGATCCCTGTCATATTTTGATTATGAAATTCAAGAGAACTCTACTTTATAAGCCGATATTTGGGGATTTCGAACCATTCCTATAGAATACATCTGTCAGGTAGTGGATCCTTATTATGAAATATGCCCTAATTGCAAAGTACGTCTAATAAGCTAAGGATCCTCCATAATCAGGAAAGAAATTGAAAAGAGAACAATTTCTTTATAGATATGTAATTGCTGAAAGGTCTCGGAAGTCTTGGTTTGAGATTTCTTCATTCACCTGAGATGAGCTTAGACTATATTGTATTTTAGAGACCTCTTTTATGGTGCTCTCGAGACCTTCATGAGTAGGAGAAGCCTTCAAATTTACACTTGAGCCTAAGGTCTTTTATTTTATCTCAAGAGGTTTGACCCTTACTATACCAGAGGTCCTTATTATCCTCTGAATAGTGTCTCTTGGATCAAGCCAGGCCTCAGGCTTTTCTTTTATCTTTTATGGAAATTTAACAATAAATATAATCTAAATAAATAAATAATCTAAGTAATAGAGAAAAAAATTTGTTAGTGAAAGGGAACCTTATGAAGAATTCATTACACGATAAAAACCCTCTCAACTGATATATGAGCCACCAAATCTAACTCGCTCGATAAGTAACTCACTTTAAGCAATCCATTGTTCAGAACTCTGAAATCTTCTTTCTTTTATGAAATTCTTGAACGGCACATTCACAAGGCTAAAACTCTAACCACCAACAATAATCAGAACTCTAAAGGATTTTCAGTTGGATTTTGGTTAAGATTAATAGTAATGTTTTTTAAAAAAACATACAAAAAGAAAAACTTATTTTCTGAAGAACTTCAAAATTTTTTAATAAATTTATTTTGAGAAGAAGGTAAAAAAAAAAATTTTAATAAGTCTTTTTAGGTCATAACAGTATCTCTCTAAATATGAGACATAAGAGTGTGATTTTATAAAATTCAATGGCTTTCTAAATATGAGACATAAGAGTGAGATTTTATAAAATTTAGTGGCCAAAAAAGCATCCAAAAGAAATTAGGTTTAAAAGAAATTATTGTTCTTAAAATTATTAACAAGCATGTTCACGAATCACGGTCATTTGACACTTTTCATCACTGTTTATTAATCCTTGTTCCAACGGTATTTTGACGTTAAACTTATGTAAGATATGATTGTTCACTAATATTATTCATATATACTTTTTATTAATAATGTTGATGCAGTAAAAATACTTTTGTGGACTCAGTGCACCAACACCAATCTTCTTCTCTTATTTGAATATCGTTTAACCTAAAACCACAATGAAACTTAAGGTGTAAAAGCTAGTTATCTAGTGAAAATCCTCTGATACTTAAGTTAGGTTTTACATATGATGTCTAAAAGAGGGAAAAGAGCAGAATAGAGACAATACTTTCTCTAAAGTTAAAAGATCTTTTATTATCTCTAGTCCAAGATATTTTCATGCGTACCTAGTTATCCTTTGGCTTCCTTTTATAGATTGTTTTATGTTAAATCTCTTAAATTTAGTAGAATTTTTACAAAATCTAGAAATAATAACTTCAGACGTACTCAAGTTTCGAAGATCACAAAATTTCAACTTTGTAAGCATCAATTTTTTTAATATTATAAGATCCTAAACCCTTCTTACAGAATACTTTTACCAGGCTAAGAATCCTTGTTATAGAATAATCTGGAAAGAGATTGTGATGTAAATAAATCTTTCATTGATATGTAACTTATTAAGATATCTCAGAGGCTATTTTCTAAGACAACCTCCAGCCGTGTCATGTGCTTCAAACCTCTACCATGCTACCCCCAAGACCCTTATAGCCAAGGAGGTTGTAATTGATGTCCTATGCCCAAGACATTTTTCCTAAGCTTGAGAGTTCTCGTCCCTTACTATGCTTGAGGTCTTTGTTATCCTTAAGCTAGTGCCTCTTGGGCTCGAGCTAGGCTTTGATGGCTTTCATCATTTACAATACTTAATTTTGGGCTTTATACCTCTC
>JAXCLQ010000341.1:0-10047 GCA_035584115.1 Cedrela odorata
TTCTAAAAGTAGTGGCATATAGGTCGATCTTACATGCGCTAGGGTGACTGACGATTTTCTACTCAATGCATCTGTCATCACATTAGCTTTGCCCGGGTGGTAATCAATTATGAGGTCATAGCCTTTGACGAGTTCTAACCATCGCCACTGTCTCAAATTAAACTCATTTTGGGTGAGTAGATATTTTAAACACTTTTGGTCTGTGAAAATCTAACACTGCTTTCTGTATAAATCGTGTAGCTAAATTTTCAACACGAATACCAATGCTGCTAATTCCAAGTCATGGGTAGGATAATTAACTTCATGCTTCTTTAGCTTCCAAGAAGCATAAATAATCACCTTCTCATTCTGCATCAGTACACACCTACAGGCATTGTTTAAAGGCATCACTACACACAACATACCCACCTCCTGGTGTAGGAAGTGTTAAAATTGAAGCAAAAGTGAGTCGATCTTTCAATACTTGGAAACTCTACTCACGCTACTCATTATCACTATATATAAAAAGTTGTATATTTTCAAGATCAACTTAGCCTCATGGCCTCACATATGTTAATTCAACTACAGACCATTCACATTTACTTTAAAATAATAATAAAAAAAACTATTTCTTACTTCATTAAACAATAAGTTTCATAAAATAGTTTCAATATACTGAAAATACGTAAAATTCACTCATACAAGAGGAGGGTCATCGCTTCCGCTACTGATCTTCACACTCATTAGGCTCCACTCACGGATTATCGATGCCTAATATCATAATGCATAGTATAATGAATTTTCAAGATTCCAATTAATTAATAAGTGTATACTAAATGCAATGTTCATAGACAATATGTCTAAAATTCCTTAGTTTGACACATATTACTTTACGAAACTTAACTAACGAGGGCCATTTGTCCGATTTCAAACAACGAAATTTTATGGCCATAATTATTTTTAATTAGTATTTTCGTCTAAAACAGATATACACATTCTAAACAATATTCAATGCCTATATATGACATTATATACTTCCAATTAGCACAAATCAACACAAAGCTATATTTCCTACGCGATAATCAACGTAAATTTTTGAGTGAACAGTAACCACAAATTTCTTGTATAAGCCCTTAAAGATCTTGATTAGTCGTTTAATCAGAAAAGCCCCAATTTTTATTCGAAACTCAAATTTCTTCTTCGCTTATCCTCGCCTTTTCTAGCCCAAATGTGGTACCAAATCAAAAAGTAGAGGACAGATAATCATTTGGTAGCAAAAATTTTAAAGAAAAACAAGAGGAATTTGAGAAATGAAAAAGAATAGAGGGATGGGTTTTTGGAGAGAGAGAGAGAGAGAATTAGGCTTTTAGAGAGAGAAGTAAAGCAACTATTGTGTTGGCCTAGTTGGCAACACCCAAAAGGGGAGTAAATTAGGTTTTTAAAACATTAGAATCTTGAAATGGATGCAAGCAGTGCAACAAATAAAACAGTAGTAAAGAGAGAAAAATAAACACAGTTTATAGTAGTTCAGTAAAGCTTGGCCTACATCCACTCTCTCGGATAAGGATCACCAACACTAAAGTTTTACTATCTCCTTGTTTTAGACAGGTCAAGTGAAATCCAATACAACTATTTTTGAGTTAAAAGGCAACCATACACTTAATTTATCACAGGTGAAGAGTAACCCACAACAATCTTCTTTATTTTAAGTGAAGATGTGCAAAATACAATATCATAAATGTATTTAAATTTTTAGCTCTCACACTAGAGTAGATATACCAATATACTCTTAGAAAGAAAAATTCTCTTACAATAAGAATTGAAATTTTTTATAGTAGAGAGAGAAATTGTCACAGCTTTTGTAGGGAATGTACTTTGAGAATCTTTTTGATTTGATCACAATAATAACTCTATATTCTCCTTTATTATTCTTCTTCTATTTATATTCATTCTTTTTGTGAAGACCTTTGTGTCTAACGGCTTATTTCTGCGTATTTAATGTTCGCCATAAATGCTACAGAGGTTACCGTTAAGCTTAAATTTCAAAACAAATATCAATATCTTTTTACTATGTATCAATCTCTTTGTGCGAAAATTGAATCTGAGTCTCGAGTATCGATCAGTTTTTCTTTAAATATCGATCTAGTTCACTTCGTAAGTAATTTTTAACTCTCTAAAATTGCAACGTATCGATCTCCTGATTTGAGGTATCGATCTAATTTGTTCCGTAAATATTTTGTAACTCTCTGGACAAGATATGTATCAATCTCCTTAAACTTATGTATCATTTAGTCTACCTTTTAAATATTTTGCAACTCTCTGGACAAGGCATGTATCGATCTCTTTGAATTCAAGTATTGATCTGGTCTACTTTGTAAATATTTTACAACTCTTTGGACAAGGCATGTATCGATCTCTTTGAACTCAGTTATCGATCTACATCATGAGTGTCGGTATGTTCTTTAATTGTATCGATCCTTTATCTTAATATATCAATCCTTTTGCTTTAGCATATCGATCCTATTGAGCTTTCAAGACACTTTCACACACGTTTGTTAAGGATTGATTATAAGCATATTTGTACATTAGTTCATTGATTCTACAACAAGTTTTAAATCATTTTATCATTATGTGTTAGCTTGACATTTACGATAATACTTAGTCATTATCGAAAATAAATAAATATATGATATCATCATATTGGTGGTCTTGGGTTTCTATAGAAAAATGGTAAAAAGACCAAAATGCCCATAAAAATTTTTAAAAATTTAAGAAAAAAACTCAAGTTTCGCAGCAAACCAATTGACTGTTTCCAGTAGCCAGTTGCTCTACCTCACCCTGACACTGCTACTGTCAGTCGACCGGTTCTTTCATCTAGTCAACTGGTTTTGTCCACCGTTCATCCAGTCTACCGGTTCCCCAATCCAGTTGACCGGTTTCTCTATCTTTATATATATATATATATATTATTCTTAGAACCAATTAAATTACATATATATTCCTATGATTCTTAGCACCAATTAAATTTTCTTTATAGGGGCTCTGCTCCAGTAAAAGTGTTGCCCCTTAATCCTGCTCACTAATCGGCTAACCAGACCGCCGAATGAATCAACATAGAGTAGTATACTGATTCTTGTTACATACTAATTCCAAATCACTAATTTTACTCATATTACGAGTTGACTTAAGCTCGACTAAGTCTTATTAATGTGTCAATTAATCTTGGATCATGCACATGTGATAATAAATATCATTAAATGACTATTTTACCCCTATGTTCGAATAACAGTGTTTGCACTACATCAGTACAATGTGGAATGCAAAAGAACAATGCAGGAACAATGAATTGGCCTACTCCTTGCAATCTACTACCATTTGGGTTTATGTTAAAGGCTAAAAATAGAATATCATGCATTCTGAAAAGCTGAAGGAACCTTGTTCAACTTGGCTGTGAATGTCCTTTTACAAGATAGATTTATCATTAGCAATTGTTATGTAATAATACATTAACCTTGAACATTTACTTATAAATTTATCAATCACTAGCATCACATCGTGGCCGTACCCACCACCTTCTTTGACTGAGCCTTTTGCCACACTTGGCTACGATCAATCTCACTCTCCAAAACTTTAAAATGAATAGAAATTTATCAATTTTTTCAATAAGTACTACATAACATGTACTACCTAAATGATAGTTTTATTTATTCATCGTACGCTTCTCTTTGTCATTATTACTTATTCTCTACAAAATTAAGGTTGTTAAGTCAATTTAATAAAAATTGATATCAAATATATAATAATAATGAGATGTATAATCAACCTTAAAATCCTTAAACAACACCCTATTGACAAATGCCCGCCAATGTGTCTTCATAATATTTGGATATTCAATGGGAGGCAATTTCAACTAAGTTAAATCATCCCAGTAAGAAAGGATAAAATCATTAGTCAACGTATGCCGAAAGCTTCGCAATGAAACTCCCATTGACTGAATTACTTAGGTTTTGATCTTTATTTGAACAAGAAATTTTGTTGCAATAAAAGGAATAATTTGTCAAGTTACAAATTCACAGTAGAAAAAAAATGATTAGATTGTTCTCAAGGAACAATCACCCTTTTGCAATTGAAATATACAATTTAGTTACTCTTGCATTATCAGTGAATTCATTTGATAAATGATTTGCAATTTGCTGAAATCGCACTATCCTTTGCATTTTATTTTCACATTAATTAGTGTAAGAATCAATATGAGACATAATAATTATTTTCCAAGAAAGCTTAACCTTACTTTAGGAGGTGTTTTCTTTTCCCTTAATTATGGAAAAACTATCTCATCAAAATAACAATCTGCAGAATGTGTTGTAAATTGATCATTTGTCAGGGGTTCAAGATATATGATAATATGAGGTGAATTAAAACTAAGATAAATCCACAAATGATGTTGCTGTCCCATCCTAGTACGTTGTGGATGAGTTATAGGAACATAGATAGCACAACCAAAAGAGCATAGATGGAAAAATATTGGTGATAGGTAATAGATCTAAAACGAATTAATATCGTTGCATGCAAAATAGCATTTCGTAATGTAGAAATTGGTTATTCGGTACGTAATAGTAAAGTTCAAGTAATTATCTAAAGTCGTTTAATAAGTGATTTAGCTAATCCATTTTGTATATGGATATATAGAACAATATGCTCTATATCAATCACTATTAACATACAATAGTCATCAAATGTTTTAAAAGTAAACTCACTAACATTATCTAGACATATAATCTTGATTGGATAATCAGGAAATTGTACCTTTAATTTAATAATTTATGCAAGCAATCAAGAAAATGCAACATTATGAGTAAATAATAAACAAACATGTGACTTACAAACACATGAATTAATTAAGACCATAAAATAGTGGAATAGTCCACTACGTGGGTGAATAGGTGATAAGTTGGTTTATACTAATAATTCAAGGCCTTTAACATAATAATTGTAGTCCTTAATGATCTTTTATTAGGTTTTTACTTGTTTTATTTTGTATTTTGTAGATTAGAAGCACCAAGGAGTTCATGCAGATTAATGGAATTTAGCAGGAGTATTGATGGTCAATACAAGGTGTTGGAGCGTGTGGAAAGAATGTTGGACAGAACACCAGTGTTGTGGCTATGAAAAGCCAATGTTGCGGTGCTGGATCTCATAACCTTTGAGGCAGAACCATCAGCGTCGTAGCTTTGGAAAGTTAAGGTCGGGGCGTCAAATCTTGATTTCTAAAACAAGAATAAAAAAGAATAAAAAGGAAATTTGCCCTTTGACCATGAGATATAAAAAGAACTTGCTAGGGTTTATTTGGAGAGCTTTTTATAGGGATACAGAAAAGACAAAGAGAAAAGCTAGAAAAGAGAAGAAGAATACGGCATCAAATAACAAAAATTCAAGAGACTGAAAAATACTTCATTAGTTTTCTCTTTACTCTCATTCTTTTCAATTTCTTTGATTGTTTATTTGATGTTGAACCTCATTAGAAGCTTGTTTAAGTTTTTCATGATAAACTATGTTTTTTTTTTTAGGATTGCAATTGAACCAACATGTAACTTGAATTGATTTACTCTCTCTTTGATTTTTAATTAATTTCGTTTGAATTGTTCACTCTATTTTATACTTAATGCTTCTTATTGCTTGATCATTAATAAGATTGATTCTGTAAACTTAATGAACTTGGAAAAGGGAATTTTATGTTTAACCTTGGATATTATGATATATGATCTAGTTCATTGATTGTTAATGACATGATTTTCATGTAAGATATAAATACTTGCACGGCATGTGTAACCGTTAATGGAGCCCGAACTTTATTAATATTGTATTAATCTAATTCTCATGGGAATTTAGTGAATTAGTTACTAGTGATATTTTTTCATGACCATTGGAAGAGGCATGTAGATAAATTATAACTTTAGGTTAACAATTCATTCAGGTTATCTAATCATAAAGGGGAAAAGAGATTCAAGTAAAGTGTTGAGAGAAATTGTAATATTAGGATTTCTCATATTGGCAATATATATATATATATATATTATTTTGCTTCAGTTTTATTTTCTTTTATATTATCTTTCACTTCTACAATTGTTTGTTTGAATAAAATTAAATTAATAAAATTTTAGTACTTAACAAATTTAATAACAATTCTCCGTGGGAACTATCTCTTTTCATCATTATATTACTTGTTTGCGACACGTGCACTTGCGTTATAAAATCCACAAAAAGCTTTTAGTGTTGTTGCCGAAGAATTTTATTATTATCTTTGTTAATATTAATACCAATCAATCTTTATCTTAATTCAAACTGTTTTTCTTTATTTTTCTAAGGTTAACCTACTAAAAAAGGGAAATAATTGAAAGGATCTTACGGAGACTTCATAGGGAAATAATTCAAGCTTTGAATCACCACCATACAATGGTTGACCAACTAGAAGAGGGTGAACATAAATGGTCATGGGATTATGTCATGCCTCTTGTTGATGGCATTCATTCTAGTATTCGGAGACCCCCTATCCAAGCCAACAACTATAAGATCAAGCCAATGATCATCTAAATGATTCAAACCTCAGTACAATTTGGAGGTTTGCCTAATAATGAGCCAAATTCTCATATTACGAATTTCTTAGAGATTTGTGATACTTTCAAGCATAATGGGGTTTTTAAGGATGCAATCAAACTCTAACTTTTTCCTTTCTTACTTCGAGACAAGGCAAAGAGTTGGTTGAGTTCATTACTATCTAGCTCCATCACCACTTGAGATGATTTAGTTCAAAAGTTCTTAGCGAAATATTTTCCGCCAATGAAGATAGCAAAAATTCGGAATGACATTACATCTTTTATGCAATATGATTCAGAGACAAATTATGAGGATTGAGAAATGTATAAGGATTTACCTAGGAGATGCCCTCACTATGGGCTACCAAAGTGGTTAAAAGTTTAAATTTTCTACAATGGTTTGTTAGGCCTAACAAGAATAATCATTGATGCTACAGTAGAATAGCTTTGATAAGGAAATCTATTGATGAGGCATATGAACTATTAGAAGAAATGGCTACTAATAACTATCAAAGGCATTCTAAGAGATTGATGCCAAATAGAATTGTTAGTGTTCATGAGTTAGATGCAATTAACTCTTTGACCACACAAGTAACTGCGTTGTCCAAGAAATTTGATACTCTGGGTGTTCATGCCAATTAAAGCCCATTTATGGTTTGTGAATTATATAGGGGCAATAATTCTAGTGACCAGTGTTCAATCAATGCAGAGTCAGTACAATTTGTTGCTAACTACAATAGGCAACACAACGAAGCAACTACAATAATTACAAACCAGGTTGGAGAAATCATCCAAACTTTTTTTGGAGCAACAATCAAGGTTCTGCACCTTCTGCACATTATGCACAACCAATGTTTCCTCTTAGTTTTCCGCCATAAGCTCAGGTTTCACCTCAAGAGAAAAATTCATCAATGGAGGAAATATTTGCTCAACATATGGCAAAGAATGATGTTCTCATCCAAAACCAAGCAACATCTCTTCAGACTGTTGAGACACAATTGGGCCAACTTGGTAATGCTATCAACAATTGTCTTCAAGGAAGTTTGTTGAGCGACACTGAAATTAATCCTAAGAGGGATGGCAAGAAATATGTTAAAGCCATTACATTCAAAAGCGAAAAAGAGCTAGATGTAAGTGCTGAGAAATTTAGTTCTCTAACGAAGCTTCTTGAAGAAAAAAAAAAGTTCAAGAAAAGAAGACAAATTTAAGTGACTTTACACTCTATAACCCACCACCACTATTTCCTCAACTTTTTCAAAAGAAAAGCTTGACAAGCAGTTCTCAAAATTTCTTTAGGTGTTAAAGAAACTCCATGCAAACATTCATTTTGCTGAAGCTTTAGAGTACATGCCTAGTTATCTGAAGTTCATAATGGACATCTTGTCCAAGAAGAGAAGATTGAGTGAGTTTGAAATCGTAGCTTTTATAAAAGAGTGTAGTGTTATTCTTCAAAATAAACTCCCACCAAAGCTTAAGGATCTTGGAAGTTCTCCATTCTCTGCATTATTGATAATTAATTCTTTGGTAGAGCTTTATGTGATTTGGGAGCTAGTATTAATTTGATGCCTCTTTCTATTTATCGAAGACTTGGTTTGGGGTAGGCAAATCCTACAACAGTGATATTGCAACTTGTCAATAGTTCTTTTACCTACCTGAAGAGAATAATAAAGTTCCAATCATTCTTGGGAGACTGTTCCTAGCTATCGGTAGGACTCTCATTAATGTACAAAAGAGAGAACTCACCATGATATACATGTTATTGGCGAAAGACGTCTTCTACCAAATGATGGCATGACAAGAAGATCATGAAGCATCATTTTGAGCCAAGGTAACATGTTATACTTTACAATTCCCAATTGAAGTTTTTCTGAGCAAGCTCAAATCTAGGTGGTCGGGACCATTTATCATCACTAAGGTATTTCTCTATAGAACAGTTGAGGTCGAAAAAGAAATCTTAAAAATGAAGTTCAAGCTGAATTAGAAAAGAGTCAAGCATTATTAAAGAGGCAAAATTGATCGGCAAAAGTCTTAATCACCTTAGCCGACCAAGAGTAAACAAACAATGAAGAAGTGAAGTCGAGGACTATAAATCAAGCACTTCTTGGGAGGCAAACCAAGCATTCTTAACCTTTATTTTTATTATCTTAGTTAATCTCTGTAATTTTTTTATTATTTATCTGATTAGTTTGTTATTTAGTTGTTTTGTGATAAGGGACAATAACATTGCATTGTGGCCATGACCATTAACGCCATTGCATTTGGCGTTTCTTTGAGGTGAGACAAAAACTCAATTCTATGGCCAAAATCATCAGCGTTACAGCCTGTAAGATTTAGTGTTTTTCTTAAGCAAAATAGAAACTCAACTTTCTAGACATGACTTTCAGCATTGCGGCACCAAACCTTTGTAACGCCTGTAATTTTGAAAATTTGTAACCATAGTATATACAGTATTTAGGAAATTTAATCAAATAATTTGATGTTATTTATTTAATTAAAATTTCATGTAATTTAGAATTTTTAGGTGAATTCTAAAAATTTATTTAGGCACAAAATCAATTCTATAAAGTTGGGTTACAAGTGCATTTAGATTAAGGAAATAGTGTTTGGATTAATTATGGACTTAATTGTAAAGATTCTGAAATATTAAAGGTTATCTTAGAATTTTTAAAAGGATAAAAAAAAAGTTTTTCAAAATTTCAGATCATTTGTATAATTTTTTTAAAAAATAAGAACCTAAATGAAATTTTACAATTCAAAATATAACAAATTGCATCTTCTTCTTCCTCACCCATGTTCATTCCTGTCATTTTTCCTAACTCACGAAGCCCTTTCTCCCTCTCTCTCTCAAATTTCGGCCAAACGACTTTAAATTCAGTCAATTTTCTTTCAAATTCTAGTTACCGGTAAGCTTTATAATATATTAAAAGTTTGAATTTTAATTTTAAGTATGAATTGAAATTGAAGATTATTATTTATCCAAGAAAATTTTACTTAATTTTATATAGAAAATATTAGAATTGTGTTGAATTGAAGTAAAAAATATAATATTAGGTTGAATTTGTATTGATTGAAGTATTTGTGGGAAGGAATTAGTATGATTTGCTCTAAAGTGAACAGTATTTTTGAATGTATTACAATATTTTTGAATATGTTACAGTAACTTCGATCTATACAGTAATTATTTGCACAGTATTTTTAATCTGCACAATAACTGTTTGTACAGTAAATTTGATATGGACAGTATTTAGCTACAGTAACTCCGGTATAAACAGTCTTTTACTACAGTAAATATTGCATAAACAGTATTTTGCTACAGTATTTATATCAAAACCATAGTTGTTTACTTAGGCGAAAATGTATAAATTAGTCAAAAATGAAATTTAGAATAAACTAGCTACGAGAATTCATTATTAAAAATATGAAAAATGACATTAGTTAGTTAAACTTAATTAAATACATTAAAGTAAGGAATTTA
>JAXCLQ010000342.1:0-10044 GCA_035584115.1 Cedrela odorata
TAGTCTTTTGCTAGCAAAAACGCCACAAAGGTCGCCACTCCTTTGATAAGTTATTTGTTCAACACTGAACAAAAAGAATCACTCTTCTCACAACACATGAATTTACTTGAAATCAGATTTTAATCGTTCGTTTTCTTTTTCATTAATGACACATAATGTGTTTAAATAGTTTTTTTTACAATAACCCTTAACACTAGCTAACACTACCCTTATACTAAAAGGAATGCATATACTATTTGAACTAGAACTCTACTAATAGGATGCCAAGACTAAAATAACCCTTAAGCCAAAAAAAAAAAAAAAAACCTAATTTCGTGAATGGGCTTTTAAAACATAATATTAAAGTTCAGCCCATGACACCAAAACATGAAATAAATTAAAACTTAAAACATAAAATATAGATTGGGCTCTTCCTCACAGTTGGGCTTGATCTTTTAATATTTGGGTCAAATGAATCAGTTTAGGACCCTCCTCTATGAAGTCCATATACTGCATGTCTGCTCCTCCAGTCTACTTAGTACATTCGGCCATATGTGTTGGGCTAGGCCTGCCATTGCCTTCTTAATCTTCTTTGATCTTTGTCTTGTAATAGGCCCAACTGGAACATGTAATAGATCACTTCTTTTGACTGTATCTCCTCCCTCCTTAGATTCTTCTTGTGCTGTCTGGATCACATCATTCCCTTCCTTCTAGAAAAGAATTCATCCTCGAATCAGCACCTACATTAAAAGAAGATAAGTCAGAAATGTTAAATGTAGCAGACACATTATACTCACTTGGAAGATCTAGCTTATATGCATTATCATTAATCCTCTCTAAAACTTGAAAACGACCATCTCCTCTAGGTTGTACCTTAGATCTCCTTTGTAATAGGAATCTCTCCTTTCGTATGTGTAGCCAAACCCAATCACTAGGCTCAAACACCACACGTTTTCTTTCTTTATTAGCATGAGTACCGTACTATCAATTATTTCTTTGTATGTGCTCTCGTGTTTTCTCATGAATCTGCTTAACCAACTCAGCCTTTTGTTTACCATCTAAGCCAACACCTAAATAGAAACTTCTTTTCACTCTCACTTTTTTTTATCTCTCTCACTCTCGGCCTTTTCTCCCTTAGGTTCATTCTCAGCCTTAACCCCCACTCTTCTTTCATTTTTGGTTTTAGCCCTACTTTTCTCAACACTCTCTAATTTCCCCCCCAAGGACACAGCCTATCTTTCTTTTTCCTTATCCTTCTCTAGTTACAGTTTAACTTGATCTTCGTGCACTTGCTTAGGTGTTAAAGGGTATAAAGTGTGGGCTTTCTTTTGTGCTGAAATAAATACTTATTTCTAAACTTGTCATGTGTAATCTTCCTGTTAAACTGCCAAGGCCTCCCTAAAAGAATGTGGCTCGCATGCATGGGCACACATCACATAAAACCTCGTCTGTATAAGGCCCAATAGTGAAGTTCAACAACACCTGCTTAGTCACTTTGACTTTCCCGCACTCTTTCAACCACTACAACTTATATGGCCTGAGATGTTTCAAATAAGCCAATCTCAATCTCTCTACCAAAGCTGTATTAGCGACATTGGTGAAACTACCCCCATTAATAATCATACTGCAAGACTTCCCGTTCACACTACACCTAGTGTAGAATATGTTCTCTCTATGCTGATCAGTCTCTTCTTCTCTAGCTTGAGTACTCAATGTTCGTCTAACAAATAATGAGAGGTTATCTAATGGGAAAGTTGTTCCCTCATCATCACTTGCTTCCTCTAAAATAGGCATCTCATCCTTTACCTCACCATCTGTGGAATCTACATTACCATCAACCTTCATTACTAGTGTTCTCTTGTTAGGGCATTGTGATGCATAATGTCCCATACCCAAACACTTTAAACACTTCATCTCCTTGGATCTTGGTGTTACGACCTCAGACTTAACCTTAACTTTATCTGATTCCACTTCTTTTCCCTTACCACTTTTGGTCTTGGGCTTGTCATAACCTCTATTCCTTTTTTCCATAGGCCACTTTCTCTTTCAAGTAGCAGTGCTCTGTGATGCATATCTAGATGAAGACTTCTTTTTCAATTGTCTTTCTACTTTGATTGCCATATGTAGCATATCCTCTAACTCTACAAAATGATGTAGTTCAACTACACTCACAATCTCCAAATTCAGCCCACCTAAGAACCGAGCTATAGTGGCTTCTCTATCTTTTACCACATTCGCCCTAATCATCGCTACTTCTATCTCAGTATGGTAGTTCTTAACACTCTTCGAGCCTTGGTATGGACATTGTAACTTTTGATATAGCTCTCAGTAGTAATGGTTGAGAATAAATCTCTTACGCATAAGAGCCTTCAATTCTGCCCAAGTCTCAATAGGCCGCTCATAGTTTCTCCTCCTATTGGAAACTAACTGATCCCACCATATCATAGCATAATTTATGAACTCAATGACTGTCAATTTCACCTTCATTTCTTTTGAATAATGATGGCAGTCAAAGATCAGCTCTATTTTCTTTTCCCACTCTAAGTAAGCTTTCGGATCGTTTCTGCCTTAGAAAAATGGAATCTTCATTTTTATACTGCCCAAATCATCATCCAACTCATTTTTCCTATCATAATTTCTCCTTCTATACTCTCTCCTACCATCATAAGCTCTCTTATCATGGTTATAGCTATCCTTAAGTCTCCAGTCTTCCCTTCTGTGATCTCTTCTTTCTGCCCTCCTATAGTCTTGCCAATCGTCAAATCTTTTATCCCTCCTATACCCATCCTCACCGAGATCTTCAAGCTCATCTAAGTTATTCTTCCCCTCAAACTTATCAACTGGTGCCCTCGACTGTTGTTGCCTTGTTGATATTTGCCTAGAATGCTATGGCTCTACAAACCCCCTCTAAGAACTATTCAACTGAACACTAGCTACCTCCTTAGAAAGCTTTTCCAAGGCAGTGTTCATGTTCTCTATCATGTCTATAAACTTCCTGTCTTAAGGCATCAAGTCTGTCGGAAAGACCCAATTCTTTCTCTGCCATCTCAACAAATAAGTCAGTAATAATAAGAAAATAATAAAAAAAATTAACCTTACAAATCCTCACATATTTACACTCAAGATTTCACTTCACTAGTGTTTACACTAGATTGGCTTTTCTTGATGCTGTGCTCACACCCTCTTCCTTTTATCACTCAAGAGAATTACCTTAAGTTTAATGTCGAACTACTAACTATTCAAAAAGAATTAAACAACCAATGTTTAATCCTATCTAGCAAAATATTACAAGAATCCTTAGGTGCTAGGGTATCAAGCATACTATAATGACTCAAGAGGCAAATACGAAACTCAATCATAAAAAACCTATACCTAAATAATTTTTTTTAATTAGTATGCAATTTTGGGAGAATTTTTTTTTTTTTGGTGTCAATAGAAATTTTGATGGAATATGGTTCACGGACACCTCTTCTATCAAATACAACCAATCAGATTAAAAAAAAAAATTACTTTTTTTTTTACTTTTTTTTCTTCTCTTTTTTTTCTTTTCTTTTCTTTTTTTTTTTTACTTTTTTTTTAATGAATCAACAACTAAAAAAAACTAAGAACAATATATCCAAACCCTAGAACGTTAGTCCATTAAGGTCGAATATATCATACTTTATTTTTACTCGACGAACAAAGAATTAAAAAAACAGATGATAGAATAACCTAATCGTGGAATCAAGCTCTGATATCAACTGATGAGAAACCCCATTGAACATGAAGCCAAGGAAACCCCACGAAAGAGAAACTAAGCTCAAGAACCTCGAATCGTGATTTTGTAAGAACAAAATCCTTCCAAGATCTACGCAAATCCCAAGGAACCTGCCTTTGAAAACCCTTGTAGAATCCCGATAGTCTTTTGCTAGCAAGAACACCACAAAGGTTGCCACTTCTTTGATAAGTTATTTGTTCAATCATTGAACAAGAAGATTCACTCTTCTCACAACACATAAATTTACTTGAAATCAGATTTTAATCGTTCGTTTTTTTTCATTAATCACATATAATGTGTTTAAATAGTTTTTCACAAGAAACCCTAATACTACCCTTATACTAATAGGAATGCATATCCTATTTGAACTAGAACTCTACTAATAGGATGCAAAGACTAAAATAACCCATAAGCAAAAAAAAAAAACCTAATTTTGTGCATAAGCTTTTAAAACATAATATTAAAGTTCAGCCCATGACACCAAAACATAAAATAATTTAAAACTTAAAACATAAAACATAGATCAGGCTTTTCCTCATAATTGGGCTTGATCTTCTAATATTTTGGTCAAATTAATCAGTCTAGGACCCTCTTCTATGAAGTCCATATGCTGCATGTCTGCTCCTCCCGTTTGCTTAGTACATTCGACCATTATGTGCTGGGCTAGGCCTGTCATTGCCTTCTTAATCTTCTTTGCTTTTTGTCTTCTAATAAGCCCAACTGGAACATGTAATGAATCACTTCTTTTGACTGTATCTCCTCCTTCCTTAGATTCTCCTTGTGCTGTCTGGATTACATCACAAAAACTCCTCTCAAAATCTGAAACAAATCACTAGGAGTTGGAACAAAGCTTAGATGCCGAGAGGTAAAGAAACGTGCTCCTATGCAAAAAGATAAAGGAGGATGATACGATGATAATGACTTAGATTCGTGATCAAGTTAATGAGAGCATTGACCAGACATGCCTTAAGATGTGAGCCTCCACATCGAGATGGAGAGTTTTCGGGGGGAGCCTTCTTTGAAGGGGAGGTTCATTCTAACCTGAAGACTGTTTATGTGCCCCCAGTAGAGTTAGCCGCTGGCTCTTCTACTGAGCAATCAGAGGCCACTATAGCTAAGTCAGTCAAAGTCTCCTTAACTGAGGTGGCCAAGGTTCCTCATTCTGGAGCTACAGAGACCGTTCCCGCTCTTGAGACTGTTCCTACTCCTAAGGCCATCTTTGCTTTCGAGGCTGCCCCTGCCATTGAGGCCACTACCGCCGTCCTAGCTGATCATTCAGCCGACTCGTCTCAATGAAATTAGTGTAGTTTAGTCCTCTTATATATATATATATATATATATATATATATATATGCTTGTAATGAACTTCATATAATGAATTAGAATATTTTCAACTTATAAGCCTTTGGGTTGCTCTGCTTTTTTTTTTTCTTTGAATATTCAACACCTATAGTTCAATTCATAGGCTTCAACTATCACCAGAGCATATAACGCTTCCAAAAGAGATCTAACTTGAACTAAATTGGACGAATACACATGATTTGCTAACATTAGTCCTCTAACCTTCATGTTTCAGATTAAACATCTTCAAGCAGGAATTATCTTAGTCTTATCTTTTCAAACTTAACCAGTTTAAGATATTGTTACCCTGGCTTGAAGTTGTTGGTGATAATATGAGAACCGTCCACCTCCTTTTCAAGATTTAATAAGATCTCAGCTGTTTTTGTTTCTGAATAAGAGTTGAGCGTGATCGCTAGAGAATAATTATGCTCCTGTGTTTCCTGAAGTTATGCTTAGGGTTAGGATTGCTTTGTGAAGGATAAAGAACCTTAATCATCTGGGAACTACTGTACTCTTGCTTGATTTGAAATTATTCCTGAGGCCTTTCTGAGTTGTGGATATTACTATTCCAAGATGTTTTAAGGATTTAGCCTTCTAGAAACCATGCTTGTTTTTTGCCTGAGGTCAAGCTTAGAACTTTTTCAAGCTAGGGGTAGTATTGCCTTGAGATAAAGGTTGAGTATAATTTTCTGAGACCCTTTTTACTCTTGTTTATCTTGAGATCATACTCAAGGTTTATTCGAATTAAGAGTAGTATTACCTCGAGGTAAATAAGAGGTGAACATCTGGGAACCAAGTCACCCATATTTGAGTTTTGTGACACCGAGATATTTAGAGAATATAATCACCCGAGAACCTATTCGTTCTTGTACGTTTTAAGGTCATGCTCATGACTTATTCAAGCTAAGGATTGTTTTACTCCAAAGATAAATAAAAAGTGAACGTCCAAGAACCAAGTCACCCATGTTTAGGCTTTGAGAGGATATTACCTTGAGATGTTTGAGAATTTAATCATTTGGAAACTATTCTTGCTCTTGTAAGTCTTGAAGTCATGCTCAAGGCTTATTCGATCCATGGATGATATTATTCCAGAGGTGAATAGAAAGTGAACATCTAGGAACCAGGTTACCCATGTTTGGGCTTTAGAAGGATATTACTCTGAGACGTTTGAGAATTTAATCATCTGAAAACCATTCTTACTCTTGTATATCCTGAGGTCATGCTCAGGACTTATTCAAGCCATGGATGATATTACTCCAGAAGTAAGTAGGAAGTGAACATTTGGGAACCAGGTCACCCATGTATGGGCTTTGGAAGAATATTACCTCGAGATGTTTGTACCTCTTTATTTTCTTGGCTTGGAGTTATCTATTGATCACTGTATTTTTTCAGAATCTTTTTGGTGAGAAATAATGATTTTATTTATTTCTAAGGCAAAAGATGTTACAAATCTTTAATGATTTTAAGAGTAATACAACATTAATAGTTTAATGTTTTATGGTTTCTTGACCCTATCCCCCATTGGAGATTCTAACTTGAAGGCTCCGGGCTTGAGGATTTGGATGACTTTGTATGGTCCTTTCCAATTAGCCTTGAAGACACCTTCTCCTAGTATTTTGGTGTTCAAAGTTACTTGTCTCAGGACCTAGTCTCCAACTTGGAAGAAGCAATATCGAACATGTTTGTTGTAATATTTGGACACTTTTTTGTTGGTAGACTACTGCCCTTATCATCAACTAATCCCTTTTTTCTTCCAGTAGATTTAGCTCCATGTGTAAGTTTTGATTATTGGATGCCTCATTATATTTACTGACTCGAAAAGTTGGTATGTCGACCTCAATGGGAATTATTGTTTCACATCAGAAAATTAGACTATAAAGAGTTTTGCCTATGGCCACCTTTGGGGTGATTTTGTATGCCTAAAAAACCTCGGAAAGTTTGTCAACCCATGCACCTTTATGCTTTTTGAGCTTCTCTTTTAGTGCCTTTTTGATGACCTAGTTGGTGGCTTCTACTTGCCATTGGCTTTTGGATGAGCAGGTGTTATAAATTTGAGGTTAATTGAGAAGTTCGAATAGAATTCTGTGAAGCTCGAGTTGTCAAATTATTTTCCGTTCTCTGTGATCAGCACTTGAGGTATCTCAAATCGATAAATAATATTTTGCTTGATAAATGTTGTGATCCTTTTCTTGGTGATAGCAGTTAACGACTCAGCTTTTACCCACTTGGTGAAGTAATTAATGACCATTATTGCATACCTTGTGTTAGCTTATGTGGGTGATAGGGGTCTAATGAGGTCTAGTCCCTATTGAGAGAATGGCATAGGGCATAATAAGGACATCAACTTTTAGAAGATTGTTTCGGAATATTATCATATACCTTACATTCATGGCAAGTCTTTGCTACCTAAACCGCATCTTGTAAGAGTGTCGGCCAGTAATACCCTTGTCTTAAGATCTTGTATGTCGTGGATCGAGCTCCCCCATGTCCATCGTATACTCCACAGTGGATTTCTTCTAAAATTTGAGCTGTTTCCTCATGTCTAAGATATTTGAGATATGAGGTGCTGTAACCCCCTTTATACAACTCTCTATTAATAACAGTGTACCTTGTCAACTTGTTTTTGATCTTCCTCGTCTGATCCTTGTCACTTGGGAGCTTTCCTTCTTGGATGTAAGACTTTATATCTTTAATCCAAGAGGTGGAAGAGTCAAGTTAGGCTATGCAAAGCTGATCAGCGCTTTCATCTGTACTCCTCTATTCTAGTACTTCAATTGGGACTGAGGCTGGAATACTTCTTTTGAAGGTAGAGACCAGTTTTGCTTGTATATCTGCCTTAAAGTTGTCTGACCTTGAGATCTTTTTATTGTGACAATCTTTAGAGAGCTTAAGAGTTGCCTAACTTTTTCCAAATAGGCCTGTATGTTGTTTTTCAGGACCTAGAACTGTCCATCCGTTTGGCTGGCTATTAATTGAAAATCACAATTTATGTTCAAGTTTGTGATCCCTAATACCTGAGCCAACTTGATCCCTGCAATCTGCAATTAGAGTTTCGTACTCCGCTTCGTTGTTAGTAACCTTGAAGTTGAATTTTAAGGAATAAATTACTTCGGCCCTGTCAAGGCTTATAAGGGCAACGCCAACCCTTCCTCCTTGTTCATTCGAGGTTCCATCAATGAAGAGGCTCTAGATCGGCTTGGTCTTGCTTGAGTCATTTGAATCTTTTCATCTCGAATCAAGTTATTCTTTCGTGATTTGATAGACTAAGAGGTGCTTAGAGATTAACTTTTCAGCTATAAAATCTACCAGAGCCTACTTATTTATTATTTTCTTGGGTTTATAGTTGATGTCATACTTGTTGAGCTCAATTAACCACTTCACTAACTGGCCCGAGAGGTCGGGTCGATACAAAATTTGTCTTAGGGATTAGTATGTCAACACTACCACCTAGTGGGTTTGGAAATATAGTTGTAACTTTCTTGCTGCCACTACTAGCACTATTGCCAGCTTCTCAGGCAGAGAATACCTTGTCTCGGTGTCTAACAATACCTCGCTGGTGCAATAGATGGGGTGATGGATCTTTTTCGTGTCACTCTTTTGCCAAGACCAAACTCACTGAGTGGTCACTTATTACTAATAAAAGGTAAAATACATCTCCTGTTTCTGGGCTTGTCAAGTGCGGTGGTGATGTGAGGTACCGTTTTAGTTATTGAAAACTGCTCTCGTATTCTCTAGTCCATTCGATCTTTTTCCCCTTTTTCATATCTGAAAAAAAAAGAAATACCTATTCATTACCTTGGACAAGAATCTACTTAGCGCTGCCAATCATCCTGTTAGGCTTTGAAGTTCTTTGAGAGTGAATGGGGACTTCAAATTTAATATGGCCTTGATCTTTTGTGGATTAGCTTTATGCCATGTTCGTTGACCATATATCCTAAGAACTTTCTAGCTCGGACTTCAAATGCGCACTTCTTGGGATTTAGTTTCATACTATATTTTCTCAGATAGGAGAAAGTTTCTTCCAAATGTCTAGGGTGGTCACGGGCTTTTTGAGATTTAGTAATCATGTTATCCATGTAAACTACCATAGTTTTTCCAATCAATAGTTGGAAAACTCGATTGACTATTTTTTGAAAAGTAGCTTCTATGTTCTTTAGCCCGAAGGGTATCAACTTATAGCATTACAACCTTTGGTTAGTGATGAATGCAGTATTCTCCTGATCTGGCTCATGCATTTTGATTTGATTGTGCCCCAAAAATGCATCCATGAAGCTTAGCAGCTCATACCCAGCTATTGAGCCTACTAGTTAATCGATCTTGGGAAGTGGAAAACTATCTTTGAGTAACGCCATGTTTAAGTCTGTGATGTCCACGCACATTCTCTACTTCGTGTTGGTTTTCTTAACCATCACCACATTTGAGACCCACTCTGGGTAGTGTAATTCCCTAATAAACTTGGCTTTCATCAGTTTGTTTACCTTGACGTGCACTGCCTCTCTTCTCTTAATGTTAAATGGTTGCCTTTTTTGCTTCACTAGCTTATACTGGGGATTGATTACGAGCCGATGTGAAATTGCTTAATGGTCAATTCGTGGCATGTCTTCATGTGTCCATGCAAACACGTATATGTTATCTCATAATGTCCTTAGGTATCACTTTCTGGTCCTCTGAGAGATGGGAGGCAACCTTGACTATTTTCTAAGGAGTTTCTTGGTTCAAGATAGCAGACTTAAGCTTTTCTGTTGGCTTTAGCACAAATGGCTTGTTGTCTAGCTCGACTTCTCTGTTAGTGTTGTATCTCCTAAACCATTCGTGTTGTTGATTTTGGGCATATTGTTTTGAATTACTATTGTAATATGTATTGTACATATTTATTAATAAAAGAAATTCTTTCAATTCATGTGTGTATGCTGCTTCTTCTATCTATACATACTAATGATAGAATATGCATATGAATTGTCCAAGAT
>JAXCLQ010000343.1:0-10044 GCA_035584115.1 Cedrela odorata
AAGCAAAAGATGCATTCAAGTTTTCGATGAACAACTCAATCTGAGAAGAGCATGAACCTATTATCAAAATATTATCAGCATAGACCAATACTAACAATATACCAGTAGAGGTGTGTTTAAAGAATAAGGAGGTATCAGCTTTCGAATTGAAAAATTGCCATAAAAGTAAGAATTATTTGAGTTTGTCATACCAAACCCTTTATGCTTGTTTAAAACCATATAAAACCTTCTTAAACTTACAAATATGTTGAGGATATGTAGAGCTAATGAACCCCATAGGCTAACATATATAAACATTTTCAGTTAATCCTTATTAAGGAATGCATTATTAATGTCTATTTGCCTAATATTTCAGCTTCTCATAACTGCAATACTCAAAATTACCTTGATTGTAGAAGCTTTCACTGTAGGATTAAAAGTATTGTCAAAATCAATACCAAGAGTTTGATGAAATCCATTTGCTACCAACTTACCTTGTACTTAGATATTGACCCATAAGTTTTATATTTAACTATAAAGACCCATTTGCTTCCTACTACTTTAAAATTAGAAGAAGGGAGAACTAGAACCCTAGTTTTGTTATGTTGTAAGGCATTAAATTCAGTTCTCATTGCAAATGTTCAGTCAAGACTAAGCAAAACCTCTTTGACAGTAGCTGGAATACTGACATTACACTGAGCATGAAACACCTTAAGCTTTAAAATACCATTCTTTGCTCTTATGACCATGGAATGCTGATTTTGTAATTGTGTAGACTCAATTACTTATGTAACAGGAGCATAATCAGTAGTAGAATGTATTGTAATGCCTGTAATTTTGAAAATCTGTAACTGTAGCATCTACAATATTTAAGAAATTTAATTGAAAATTTGAAATTATTTATTTAATTAAAATTTTATATAATTTAAAAATTTTGGGTGAATAATTGAATTTTGAGCTCAAAATAGTGTTATTTATTTAGGCCCAAAATTAATTCCATAAAATTAGGTTATAATTGGATTTTGGATTAACAAAATTGTGCTTTTATTATTTTAGGTTTTAATTGGGACTAAAACAAAAAAATTTTCAAAGTTTTGAGCTATTTTCATAATTTTAAAAAGAATTAGAGTCTCAAAAAAATTATGCATATCAAATATATGAAATTGGCCATTCATTTCCTCTGCTTCTCTTTCTCTCTAAACTAGAAACCATCTCTCCCTTTTTCTGTCAATTTTCGGTCAAATTGTTTCCAATTTAGCTAATTTTCTTCAAATTTTAGTTATTAGGAGATTCTCCATCACTTTCTCTTTAATTTAGTACTATTTTGGTCTAGAACCGACAAGAAAATAACAGAGATAAAAATTTGGTTTCGAAGAAAATTCGAAATTTTTTTCGATTAAATATGAAATTGATGACATCATAATATATATTTTTATGTTTTCAATGATGACTAAGTTTATTGTAATGTCAAGTTAATATGTGATAATAAAATTGATTTAAATTTGTTAAAAATCAAGTAAAGTGTGTATGAATATACTTGTAATCAATCTTAACAAATCCTTGTGAAAAGTGCCTTTAAAGCTTAATAGGATCGATACGTTGAAGCGAGAGATGGATATATCGAGAGAATAGATCGACACATTTGAAGTAAGTCGATACAAGGAAGTAAAGAGATCGATATATGCTAAGGCATAAGCCTTAGATGAAAATTTTAAGCCAAACGGATCGATACTATAGGAGAACAGATCGACACATTTGAAGCAAGTCGATACAAGGAAGTAAAAAGATCGATATATGCTAAGGTAGAAGCCTCAGATGAAATCCTTAAACCAAATGGATCGATACCATTGAAGAATAGATTGACACATTTTAAACAAGCCGATATAAAGAAGGAAGGAGATCAATACTCGTCAATTTTAGAGAGTTACAAAATAATTACAAGGCATGCCAGATCGATACCTGAAGAAAGGAGATCGATACTCGTCAATTTCAGAGTGTTGCAAAACAATTACAAAACAGACCAGATCGATACCTAAAAGAAAGAGATCAACACTCATTAATTCTAAAGAGTTGAAAATTGTTTATGGAGTAAACTAGATTGATACATTAAGAAGGATAGATCGATATTCAAGATGAAATCCCAACTCATATTCAAATTATAGCTAAAACAGATCGATACAGCTTCAGATAGGATCAATACTTACTACTAATTTAAAGTTTAACGGTAAACTTATGTAGCATTTATGGTAGATATTAAATGCATCAAATCAAACTGTTAGACACAAGTATCTTCACAAAGAGAACGAATATAAATAGAAGACAAAAAAACAAAAGGAAGAGAGAGCTTATTGTGAACAATTGCAAAGCATTCTCAAGCGTTCTCAACTTGAATAGTGTGTTTTTTCTCACTACTGTAAAGTTTTTATTTCTTTTTGTCTGAGAAATTTTCTTGTACGAATATATTGATACATTTGCTCTATTGTGAGAGTTAAAAAACATAATTATATTTTTAAAATTGTATTGGATTCATCTTCACCCAGAGTTAAATAATAATGTATTGGGTTACTCTTCACCCGAGAGAAAGTAAGTGTACGGTTACCCTTTACCTCAGAATGAGTTATAGTTAGTTTTACTTGACCCAAAGAAATAAGAATATAGTTGAATCTTGATGGTGATCTATAACTAATAAAGTGGATATAGGCTATGTATTATCGAACTATTATAAACTCTGTGTTTGTTTTCTCTTTCTACTATTTTATTTGTTGTATTGCATTGCATTCATTTTAAGCTTTTACATTTCTAAAAACTCAATTTACCCTTGTAAATCCTGTTCCTCGAACATAGGAGTAAAATAGTTATTTAATGACATTTATTGTCACACGTGCATAAATCAAGATCAATTGACATAATAACTAGGCTTAGCTAGTTTCGGTCAGCTCATAATATAAGAAAAATTAAACTGGTTCAAAGAATAATATGAATTAAATCAAATAAATAAATAAATAATAAAAATATAAAAAATTACAAAGTTTCAGGGACTAAATCACAAGATTTTTAAATAGTCAAAATCGAGTTTTTATAGCGGAGGTACTGTAGCAAGTCACTATAGCAACTGGTTGACCGACAGTAGTTATGTTAAAACCAGTTAACCAGATGGAGAAAATTGTCGATCGTTTTGGGCAGCGCTGTAGTGTATTGTAGCACAATGTTGCCGCAGTGTAGCAAATTCGATTGACCAGTTTTTGGAAAAGGTCGACGGGTTCGCTGAAAAAACAGTTTTTTTTTTTAGATTTTTCAAAGATTTTAAGGGTAATTTGATTTTTTGCCCATTTTTTATATATTCTAAGCCCCCCAAATAGTTTTTCATTTTCTCCTTTCTCTAAAAATTTAAAAACCCTCTTCCTCTCTCTCTAAAAATCATTTTCTCTTTTTCCTTTCATTTCTCTTGATTTTTCAAATTTCTTTCGATTATCTTGCAAATTTTCGTTATCAAATGACTCTCCAACTTCTCCTCTTCACATTGATACCATATTTGAGCTAGAAAAGGCAATAATAAGCGAAGAAGAAAACCGAGTTTCGAATCAAATTTAGTTTTGCATTTAAATGATAAATTGAGGTTTCTAAGGGTTTCAACAAGCTATTGATAAGTCTATTAGCTTAATATAAGTATGATTTTAAGATTTTGAGCATATTGAAATTTCAAAGTTACTGTTCATCTGAATTTACATTTGATTTTCGCATAGAAAACGTAGAATTGTATTGAATGGTGATAATTGGAAGAATATAACATTGAATATGCTTTGATTGCCATTTGAAATAATTGTATCCATATTTTGCGAAAATGTAAATTGTATAGAATTGAGGTAAATGGAAGTTATGAAACAAATAGTATTGAATGTTGTTGAGAACAAGTATAGTCATCTTAAACGAAAATGAAAATTAGGAATAATTACAGCTATGAGATTCCGTTGTTGGGAATAAGATAAATGGCCTATTTAGTAAAGTTTTATGAAGTGAAATGTGTCAAATTAATGAATTCTAAATATTTTATTCACGAACATCACAATTAATGCATGTTATAATTATTTGAAATATTGAAATTTATAAAATTATGCATGTGTGTTATTAGACACCGAACACAAGATAGTAGAACCTAGTGGGCGCGAGGATTAATTGTAAGAGTGACGATCCTGTCATTACAGTGAGTAGATTTTTACTTGCTTTTACTCTTTGAAATTATTTTATAAAACTTATTATTTTATGAATTAAGAAATAGTTTTATTTATTGTTGATTTGAAATAAATATGAATAGTCTGTAAATGGATTTGATATGCATGTGGCTATGAGGCCAAAAAATGTAAATACGTGTTTGGCCATGAGGCCATATTTTATATTAAGAATGAAATTGTTGATAATAATGTATTATAAATAATCGGTACATGGATGTTTATGTGATTATATTAGTGATATGGCCGAGAAGGCTAAAATTGTATATGACTATAACAATAGAGAAGTAGCCTAAAAATAGATTTATGAAGAGGCCGCCTAGGTAAGTGTACCGTAGGTAGGGCAGTTATATGAGAGGATGTTATGGGTTGCCCACTTGCGGGATTGTTGAGAACAGTTATGAGTATCATCACATGACAACTTGAGGCTAACGTTAGTGGTAGGCTGGTTTTGAAAATTTGCATATATCTTTATCTTAAAAAGAATTATTTTTTTTATTAAATAAGCATTGTTTTCAATGCATAAAGTCTATTGATAGTCTCAAGGGTACCACAACCAAGGTAACCATCAGAAAAGGGAGTCAGCCTGTCGATTTTGAATAATATGCCATGATTATTTGAAATAAATTGTTTTAAAAATATATATGATTATTTTTCTTAAAAATATATTTTTATCTACTCACGAAGTATATCTTTATATATTTACCCCCTTATATTTTAGTTTTAGGAAATCAAGTGTAGCCAAGATGGATAATTGGTGGTGGTGATTGATTTATAGTGTAATGTCCTCAGGTATCATTGTCATTCTCTACTCATAGACTGTCTAGATTAGTCTGGTGGGTTTGACTTTATAAAACTTTGTATGTATATAATTATAAGTTTGAAAGGTTGTAATTTGATATGTACCATGTATATATTTTAAATTAAATATACTTTTATTTGTAGAATGATTAGAAAATATCTCAGAGAGATAATTGTATGTTATTAAATATATAAGGGACAGGTACCCAAGTAACCTTACAGGACTGAGAGGCATGTTCGGGGATATCGAACGTGTCTCAAGGATCTGTGATGGTTGTTATATGTAGACCCTACGGGCGAGGGCGTGACAACCTCCCTTTTAGGTGTTGCCAATTAGTCTAACATTACTACCAGTTACTAGTAAACTTATTAACGTGTTAAAAGTTTGATTTTTAGATTTTAAGTATGAATTGAATTTTGGATTACTGTTTATCCAAGAATTTACACTTGATCTTGCATAGAAAATGTTAGATTATGTTGAATTGGAGTAGTAAATGTAATGTTAGGTTGATTTTGCATTAATTGAAGTATTGATAAAAAGAAATTGGAGTATTTTTATCTCAGTGATATAATAACTTTGAACATTCTACAGTAAATTCGAATTACTATAGTAACTTCAAATTGAACAATGACTATTTGCTTCAGTAACTTTGATCTACACTGTATTTGGTTGCTTAGACGAAAATGTGTAAATTTGGGTTAGATGAAAATGTGAATTAGAATAAGTTGGTCATGAGATTTCATTGTTAGAAATCGAGTAAATAATCTTAGTTAGTTAAACTTAGTGATATGTGTAAAGTTAAGGAGTTTTAGACACTAACTCCACAAACATTGCATTTAAAATATTTAAATTGATTAATTAAATAGTAGAAAACATGATTTATATATTTGTAGTATTAGGTTACGAGAATTCGGGAGAAGGACTAAGTTAGGCTAGAGAATTGTTAGTGAGAGTGGTTACTCTCCCATTGTAGTTACTCTCCCATTGTATTAAGTAAATTGTACATGTATTTTATTGTTTTTAAAATTATGCGATATTTGAGTATATTTTAATATTGAAATGAAAATTATGAATTTTAATTTTTTTGGTATGCCAATATCGCATTTTCAAAATAGTTATTTGAAATATTATCGTTGTGTTAAATTTATGAATGAAAATGAATTTTATGGTTTTAGTCATTAGTTAATGTTTATTATGACCTAGCTGAGTCTTGTGTCAAATGTAGGACTTACAAGCTAGTAAGAGTTCTATTTAATCTGAAATGTTATTTTTGTTATATTAAAATGAAAATGTCCGCTATATGCAGAGCACGTAATTTCGTTCTGAATCTAGGTTACTGTGGGTACATGTAACACTAACTGACTAAGCCGTTTTAAAAATGTTTGTAATATAAATTGATTTCTGTGTAATTGAAAAGTTTGAAAATGTATTGATCTGTTTGAGCATTTATTTTTTGTACTGCATCGACATGTAAAACTTACATAATTTACTTACTGAAATTGTATCTCACCCTTTGTTGTAAAAAAATTTCATTTTATAGAGAATAACATGTAGAAGAGAGAGAGAGGATGAGTACGCAAGTGGTTAGGAGTAGAGGAAATTTTTGAGTACATGCAATTAATAGTGTAGTTGAGTAATGAGAAGTTGTAATATGTTTAATTTTGTATGTATAAGAATTCCTGACGATTATAACTGTTTAGGACTTATATAATAATAGTATAGCATGGTACTTAAATATTAAGAATGACTTTGTGCTTGGAATGATGTATGGAAGGGGGTGTTACATGTGGTGTTAAAGAAGTGATAGGAGATGATACCCGAGAAGCTAATTATAATGTTGTTGAATGTGATTGTGAGGTGTATGGACTGTTGCTTGAAATTGGAAAGCTGTGAACAAGTGGAATAGAGGAAGGTACAAAAGAAATGAAAAGATAAGAGATAAAGAGTTTGAAATTTGAGAAACAAAATTTATAGAAAAGGGAAAGAAAGTCTCATAAAAAATAATATGCCTTGCAACATAAACTTTGCCTAAAGAAAAATGTAGGCATTTGTAACCTTCGCAAAGAGGACTATAGCCTATGAAAGTATATTTTATTGACCTAAAGTCAAGCTTATGCTTGTTATAATATTTGATACAAGGAAAAAAAGAACACCTAAAGACCATTAAGTTTTTATACTATTTACTGTTTTCTAGAAAATGTTAAGAACTAACTAATAAATATCTTATAATAGTTTCCTAAATTTTTGAAAGAGTAAAACAAACATTTTGTACAATTTGTTACTAAGGAAGAAAATTGATAACAAACTCCAGTTGACACATTTTATCAGTTATCAGCTCAGCTTCTTTCATTAGTTTTAACTAAGCTTGATCTGTATTCTTCAAATGCTGAGCTGGTATTGAACTTGATCTAATGACTAAACCTTTTTACAAGTGATGAGCTAGTAATTTTGAGCTTAACCTGGAACCTGACTTGATCACTTTAATTTGCAAATGTTTAGCTGATGACTTTACTTCTTTCTACATTTGCTGAGCTGATGAATTCAAACTTGAGTCTTATTAATAAAATTGACTCGACCATCTATCTCCAAATTTCCCCTATCTGTTTTTGTCTGCCTTATTCTCTCTCTATAACGTCCGCAGTATTTTAAATTTCAAGTGTATAATTTGGTGTTATTTATTTAATTAAAATTTCCTATAGTTTATGATTTCGATTTATAATTGAATTTTGGGCTCAAAATAATATTTGGATTAATTTTTCTTAATTGTAAGAAATGAATTATAAGTTAAATTATGAATGGACTTTAGCTTTGTAAGTGGTTGGACCATGGATTTGTTTTAGATTTATATGTAAATGTAGGCCCATGAGTTGTTTTGGTCCAAGCATGAAATTAAGTCGATCCATCTAACCCATTCATTTATCATTCAATCTTTGCCATCTATTTGCATCTAATTTCCACCCTACATTTGTCCAATGTGTTGACATCATTTTGACCAAGTGTTTAAGATATGGATGAATTTGAGCCAAGTAAAGTGAAAGATAGGTGGCACAAATTTGGTCCATTAGATTAGTTAAATGTGATCCAAACCATCCATTATTGTGATTAATTAAGAAATTAGGATAATTAGAATTTTTCAAATTGAAAAAGAGAAGGCAAAACTCGAGGGAAAAAAAGAAAATAAGAAGAAAACGTGTGGGAAGAAAAGAAGAAAATGTGAGGGAAGACAAGAGAACAGAAGAAAAGAAAAAAATTAGTACGAGTCGTTAACATAGAAATATATTTGTAAAATTAGGAATGGAAGTAAGTAAATTGTACATGTATTTGTATTGTTTTTGAAATGATACGTTATCTAAGTATGTTTTTGAAAATTGTATGAAAATTTTGGATTTTTTATGTTTTATATGACAATTATAAGGTTATGAAATATTTATTGAAAATGTTGTCAATGTGTAAAGTTTATGAATAAAAATACATTTTATGGCTCTAGTCATTAATTCATATTTATTCTGACTTAACTGAATCTCGTGACAAATGCTAACTTGCAAACTAATAAGAATTCTGTTTAACATGTTATGTGCATTTCTATTATAATCAAGATGAAAAAATGTTCACTTTAAGTGGAATACATAATTATGTTATGATTCAAGTCACTGTTGGTGTATGTGACACTAATTGACTGAGTCATTATGAGAATATTGATAATATGAATAAATTTATGTATTATTATAAATTTTAAAAATTCATTGATTTGTTTGAGTTTATTTGTTTGTTTTGGGGAATAAATGAATATATTTTGTAACATATCGACATGCGAGAAAACTTGAATGATTTACTTATTGAGTTCGCATCTCATTGTTTATCATAAAATTTTATTTTTTAGAGAATAAAGCGTAGAAGAGAAAGTTGAAGCGAGTGAAAATAGTTATGGATGGAAGAAGTTTTTGTTATATGTAATTATTAGTGTAGTTTGGGAGACTGAGAATTAGTGATATAGATAATTTTTTTGTATGTGTAAGGATTTTTAGTAATTATAGTTATTTAAGAATTATGTAATAATAATAATAGCATGTAATAATGATGTAGCATTGAGTGAAATTTTTGAAAATGTTGATGCTAAAATCTTATGTGTGATTTTATGTATGGGGTTTGTAATGCACTCCCTCTCTCTCTCACACACACACACATGCACCTGTCAAAGAAATGACAAAAATACACATGCATCCCTCCAAGGAAATGACAAAACTTTGATGGAACGCCTGCACGAGCACGCACGCACATGCACCCATCTAAGGAAATGACAAGATTATTAGAAATTTCAAAAATTTATTAATTTATTTGAGTTTATTTGTTTGTTTTGATGAAGAAATAAATATATTTTGTAACATATTTACATAAAAAAAAAACTTGAATGATTTACTTATTAAGTTCACATCTCATTATTTATAGTAAAATTTTATTTTTTAAAGAAAAATGCGTAAAAGAGAATTGACATGAGCGAAAATAGTTACGGATAGAAAATTTTTTTATTATATGTAATTATTAGTGTAGTTTAGGAGACTAAGAATTAATGATATAGATAATTTTTTTTTGTATGTGTAAGGATTTTGAATAATTATAGTTGTATAAGAATTATATAATAATAATAATAATAATAATAATAGCATATAATAATGATGAAGGAATGAGTGAAATTTTTAAAAATATTTATACTAAATCATTGTGTGTGATTTTATATACGGGGGTTGTGATGCACTCCCTCTCTCTCTCTCTCTCTCTCTCTCTCTCTCTCTCTCTCTCTCTCTCTCACAGACACATACACACGCACACACGGACCCGTCAATAGAAATGATAAAAACACACACCCCTTAAAGGAAATGACAAAAATACACACACACCCCTCAAGGAAATGACAAAAACACACACCCCTCCGAGGAAATGACAAAACTTTGACGGAACACCTCACAAACACACACACACACACACACACACACACACACACACACACACACACACACACACACACACACACACACACAC
>JAXCLQ010000344.1:0-10043 GCA_035584115.1 Cedrela odorata
TTTGATGCAGATCCCATTAGACGGTGTAGTTTGGATTGGGAGAAACACGTTCATATCATAGAAGGGATTACTCAAGGCCTTCTGTATCTCCAAGAATACTCAAGATTGACTATTATTCATCGACACCTGAAAGCAACCAATGTTTTATTGGATGAAGATATGAAGCCTAAAATATCAGATTTTGGTATGGTTAGAATTCTCGCAAAAGATGATCTGGAAGCAAACACAAGAAGGATTGTTGGAACAGAGTAGTTACACATTTCCTCATAATTTTGTTTTGTATGTTATTCAAGCTGTTATTTATGTTACAAATTTCTGTAATTCAGTGGCTACATTCCTCCTGAATACGCCAGAAGAGGCAAATACCCAACCAAATCAGATGTTTATAATTTTGGGGTTCTACTTCTACAAATCATAAGTGGCAAAAGAGTTCCCTTTTTCTATGGCCTGAATGAAGATTTAGGCTAACTTCTACAGTATTTAAGTTCAATTCTCCTATAACTCTTTTGTTAGAAATTTAGCATATGAATTATATTATCGGTAACTGTTGAAGTTAAGGTTCATTATGTGTCCTTCGTCGAAGTATCGTTTTATTTTTTTCATATTAATAAATTCTCTTGTTCTGTCAAGGTCTAAAATATATGGGATAATTTCAGGCATATGAGCTGTGGGAAGATGGCAAAGGCATGGAGTTTATGGATTCATCATTAGACGACACAGATTTGTCGTGTAAATTGATGAGATGTTTTCAGATAGCTCTGTTATGTGTAAAGGACGACCGAGATGTTAGGCCATTCATGTTAGAAGTTTATTCAATGCTCAGAAATGAAAGCACAGATTTCAGGATCCTGAAAAAGCCAGCTTCCAGAAAAGAAGTAAATGAAAATGAAGAAAGGAATAAATCTTCCTCACATCCAAAAATATGGTCAGTTAATGATGTAACATATTCAGAATTGGTAGGCAGATAGATGAATAAAGGATTTAACGGATCAAAATGTTCAATGGCCAGCTGCTGTGACCAAATTCTAGGATCTCTGGAAATATACTTACTGTTCTTTGTTCCTGATTGATGAATGAGCATCAAACAACTTTCTCTCCCAATTATTCCATTCTTTTAAAGTGTCTAAAGGTTACCAAACTTATCAATCTTCACAGGTTCAAATTAGTTGTTTGGCTAGAGAGAAACTTCAGAGAGATAGAATTAATGAAGAGAAAAACTGCCTATGGTTTCATCGTATGATAAAAATAAATTATCTGGAATAGCCATGTGTATGTATTTGCTTATATTGAATTAAGGGAAGTAAACAAAGCTGAATTTATTTCAGATTCAGAAAACTGGCATACCAGTAACGAGCTTTGATCCAGGTTTGTGCAACCGAAAAGGACGGTAATTGAGAAGAAGAAAACAGGGTGAAGAAGAGAAGGATAATAGCTTTTGTTGCTACGAAAAAAGTCTACTTGATGTCTTGAGCCTTACAAATCGTGCTATTACATCTTGTAAATCTACATTACTCATAGTTTTACAAAAAAGGTAACGCTCACAAGCCATTTCCTTGACTCTGTAGTCAGAAATACAGCTTGCCAATCTCCAAGGTGCATAGATTTATTGTTTATCGCAGACCTGTATTCATCTAGGTAACACTTCTGAAATTGTTGCATCATTTTCCGAACTTAATATTTCCAGTTGCACTTCATCTTCTTGTGTTGACAAATCAGGATTTTTTGGAGAATTTATATACTCGGTTTCATTCTTGAGCATTGACAAAACTTCCAACATGGAAGGTCTATCATTTGGGTTTTCCTGAACACACAGGAGACCTATTTGCAGACATCTCATCAATTTACATGAGGAATGTGTATCGTCTAATATTGGATCAATAAAATCCATGCCATTGCCATCTTTCCACATCTCATGTGCCTGAAATTATATATCAAATAATAAATATATACATATCACATCATGTCATCTTGGAAATTGAATGCTAAATTTAATCCAGAGGGATTACTGAGAAACTTACATAGGCTGGAAGGCTTAAATTTTCATTCAAACGATACAAAATGGATGATCTTTTGCTGCTAATGATTTCAAGAACTAGAATCCCAAAGCTATAAACATCAAATTTAGTTGAATATATGCCAGATTTGATGTATTCAGGAGGCATTGTGCCTCTGCATTGGATAATTACAAAGACCATAGATGTAAGTATATAAAAATATGTAAGCTTGAGTAAAGAATATATCATTAAGAATAATTTACATACAGTATATATACTTACCGTGTTCCAGCAATTCGCTCAGTGTTTGCTTCAAGACCCTGTTTTGCAAAAATTCTAGCCATTCCAAAATCAGATATCTTAGGTTTCATATCTTCATCCAAGAGAACATTGCTTGCTTTTAAGTCTCGATGAATTATAGTCAATCTTGAGTATTCTTGGAGATATAGAAGCCCTTGAGTAACCCCTTCAATGATATGAACACGTTTTCCCCAATCCAAAATTAACCTCCTAATGGGGTCTGCATCAAAATTTGATTGTAAAAAAATCAGGAATTAATTTGATTATAAAAAATGTACCGCATGCATCAGGATTAGAATATATATTAATATAACAGACCAAAAATGTAGTAGTCCAAGCTTTTCTGTGGCATGTACTCGTAGACGAGTATATGTTCTCCTTTGTCGATGCAAAAACCCAAAACTCTGACAAGATTTACGTGTTGGAGTTTGGCTGTAAGTGTAACCTCGTTTCTGAACTCCCCGAATCCTTGTGTGGATGTTTTCGAAAGTTTCTTCACTGCTATTTCCTGTTCATCTGGTAATACACCCTGGAAAATCAACGCAGGTTTTAGTGTGTGTGTATAAATATATATATATATATATATATCCTGTTATTTTCCAGAAAGTAAGTTAAATAATAAAAAATAGCCCTAATTAATAATTTGTGGTACCTTGTAAACAGGACCATATCCACCTTGCCCAAGCCTATTTTCTATTGAAAATCCGTTGGTAGCGGCCTCAATTTCATCCAAAGTATATTCAGTCAGATTTGGAGCATTGGTATTAAGATCTTTAGCAGCTGCTGTTTTATTTACTTTCCCTATCAACCAACAACAATATTTTAGAAAAATAGGACAATTAATCAATCCTCAGTTGTAAATGAAGCATTAATATGTACATATATACCTATAGCTGAAGCAAGATAATTACCTTTGAATTTCAGCTTCCTCGTCCAAAAATAATATAAGGAAATACCCAGGACTAGAATGACAACTACGGCTGAAGTCGAAATGATTACCAACAATCTCCCCTTACTATGTCCATTTTTGTAATCATTATTATTATCATTATTATTCAAAGGAGGTGAAGAAATGATCTGCTTGTCTGCCTCCGCTGAAAAACAATTCACCAAGTTAACTAGAGATGCCATTATTGTCCATAATCCTCTCTTGCGGATGTTTGCACTTTATAAAATGTCGATTTGCACCAAAACTGCGTTGTAAATCTTTCTAAATAACGTTGTTTGGTGCAAATCCGTAATTTATAAAATGCTACTGTCCGCGCCTGAAAATTTTCTTATTCTGGATTAAAACAGATTGTTTTGAGTAGTGAAGCATTTTTTAATTACCTGCAGCCTGAGATAGTGTCCAATCTTTATCATAGGAAACTACCCACACAAAGTAACCACGCAGCTTCTTCTCCTTGGCATAAGAAATCTTAGCTATTATGGCTTCGACATCATCAAAACCAATCCAAGTTGTCCCAATTGAGCAGTAATTCACTGCGTAAGTTGAATTGTACATAACTCGAGCATTGCTACCGTATATATGAATGTAATTCTTGATTTCCTTATAGCTCATAAACCCATCTCCTCCATTGGCCAGTCCAGTTGCTGCTGCACCAATGCCATTGATTTCAGCATTCACAAGCGTCCATGCAAAGCCATAGAAGGGCAGACCCAAAACCAGCTTATCAGCAGACAATCCTGCATCAATCCAATCCCTTATACCATAATCAATATTCCAATTACTACTTGGATCATAAAGAGCAGCACGAGCAGCGGTATTGTTTGTCGAACTGGGGCCGGAATAATCAACAGTATTAACATGAACCCAATTCACGTATTGTTGTATCGAGTCCGCGGGGTAATTTGCTGACGAATGAAGAAGTTTTGCAGTCAAGATCAGTTGTGTCTGGCTAGTATCTTTTGCGTCTAATTCTATAGCAGCTCGCCACTCCTCGAAGAGTCGACCCATATTGAAAATATCATTTGTTGAGGTTGGAGTTAACCAAACAAAGTCTAGGCCATGAAAGCTGTAAAGCCTAGCTATTCTTATCGAAGAATCAATGAATGATTTTCTGTAAGATGAATTACTCGCCATGGAAGATAAAGTTGATTCTGATCCGGTAATGGATAAAAGTGTAGCGACTGATGGGTTCTTTTGTTTGACAATTTCTGTGAAGTTGGAGAACTGTTTTTCATCATAGGGTGATAAATATGGCTGGTAGGAGGTGGAATTGACATCGGCAAAAGAGCAAATTAGGTTAGTAAAAAGAGAAGAATTTATGCTCGAAATGGGGATTGGATCTCTTCTATCCCAGTAACCGACTCTGATCCACGTTTCTGCTATCGCAGGGTAAAATTCTAAGCAGAGAAAAACATGGAAAACCAAGACGCTAGTTATGGATACCATTTGATTTCGTTGGTGAATTTAGAGATAGGAAAAACGAGCCACACACACATATATAAACTTGCATTCCCCGTGTGGAGATATCTCGGAATAACAAATTTATTTTCATTACTTTAATTTGTCCATTGTTTTATTATTTTGAAATAATAACATCTAGGTCCCTGAGTTTAAATTATTCTAAAATGGCCACTTACCTTTGCTTCAGTTTTTTTTTTCATTTGTTTTTGGTAGGTCAAATTTGTGGCCATTGTTGTTGTGGTAGTGGGTTGAATTTGTGGTTTTGGTTGTGATATTGGATTTATTTTAGTTGAATTCAGTATTTTTGGTGAATCTACTTTCACTTTGTTATAGGATAGACATCGGATTTATCCTTAATTGGAAAAAGAAAAGTGAAAAAGGAAAAATAGAAGAGAAATAATGGAAAGGAAAGAAAAGAGAAAGATGCTTTATCTTAATGTTACTATTTCACCTCCAATTTAACAAATTTTATTAACGATAGGGATATTAAAAGCTAATTTCAAAACTTGAGAGGCAACGTCAGTAATAGACCGAACTTTAGAGACACAACTATAAATATGTATACCACATATCTACAGTAATTGAGATGAATTTGTATTTTAAGAAGACTAAATAAAGTCAAGTCTACTAGCATTACATCGAAATCAAGTCAAAAAGAGGGGACATAATTATGGATAAAGAAAGCATATAACTCTTTCAGCGCCGCGAGGGACGGAGTACATTATAATAAAGACTTTTAGAATAAGGGTGATAATTGTTGTTATGCGTGGACGAATAAAGACTGAAAAAAAGAAAGAATTTCAAATAGATTCAGAAGATACAAAAATTAACGTAAATGTTGAATACACGCGGGTAAGAAATAGAACACAAAATCACTAGACTCCAATAGCACATTAAGTTAACGTTTAACCCAAAAGTTTAAACCAAACAATAATACTAAGGTTTAACATATTAAAACACGTCTAATCATGTTGATTTGTTTAGCATAGCAGGCTTAATATTATTAGAAGTGGACATTCACTAAATATATTTTCGTCTTATTTTTAAAATTAAATAGAAGTACAACAGTTTCATTTATATTTAAAAATTAGATTTTTTAATTTCTACAAAGAAGCTGTCATAAGTCTGATCTCCGGTAAAAAATTGTTGACACGTACAACCAAAAATTCTATTATTTATTAACAATATCTTGGAAGGTATTTGAATTTGTACAATAAAAAATGCTCTCAAATATCTAAATAAGTTCTTCAGTGAACGCGACTAATGATGTTACATCACAAATTCACAATGCATTTAGAATAGCCAAATTAAATTTTCTCCAGCTTAAAGACTACGTTCACCTATCCAACTTTTCCGAAACTGTTACATCATTAATAGAACTTCCAACTGGAATATTCTAGATTTATTTCCTTCTGTCTTCAACAGCTTGAATCGAAAAAGCAGGCTTCTTCGGAATCATTATCTGTGGCATCATTTTTTAGCATCGAGTAAAATAGCAAACGTGGAGGGTCCATCATTTGGATTCTCCTGCCCACATAGCAGATCTTTCAGCAAACATCTAATTAATTTAAACGGTGAATGTGTATTGCCTAGTGTTGAATCCACAAACTCCTTGCCTTTGCCTTCTTTCCAAAGCTCATTTGCCTGCAATCACTAAATTAACATCAGTTACATAGCCGCTGCATTGGATAATCACAAACAATGAAAAAGATATATATTTATAGAAGAAAATAATCTTAGCTCGAAAATTTGGAGGAAATATATATATATATATATATATGCATGCTTGCTTACTGTGTTCGAACAATTAGGCTTGTGTTTGCTTCAAGATCGTCTTTGGCAAAAATTCTAGCCATTCTAAAATCTGATATTTTAGGGTTCGTGTCATCATCCAATAATAATTTGCTGGCTTTCAGGTCTCGATGAATAATAGTCAATCTCGAGTATTCTTGGAGATATAGAAGCCCTTGAGTAACTCCTTCAATGATATGTAAGCGTTTCTTCCAATATTTGTATTGCTCACTTGTTTTAAAATGGTAAGTGGTTATTTTAAATATTTTAAATAATGTGCTTTTAAAATTAAACTGGATGCAGAAGTGCTTTCATTACGTGGCTGAACACAAAACCTTACAACATGTTTGTGTGTGTATACCATTTGATTATGGCTAATTATAAACCAAGCTGATAATTATGGATTCCATTTGATTTGGCTTAAGCTCCTTAAAAAATTTATTTGGTGAATTTAGAGATAGGAAAAACGAGCCACACACATGTATAAACTTGCACTCCCTTGTGGAGATATCTCCGAATACCAAATTTATTTTGCTTACTTTAATTTGTCCATTGTTTTATTATTTTGAAATAATAACATCTAGGTCCCTGAGTTTAAATTAGTCTACAATGGCCACTTACCTTTGCTTCAATTTTTTTTTTTCCATTTGTTTTTGGTACGTTAAATTTGTGGCCATTTTTGTTGTGATAGTGGGTTGAATTTGTCGTTTTCGGTGTGATATTGGATTTATTTTAGTTGAATTAAGTATTTTTGGTGAATTTACTTTCAATTTGTTATGGGATAGACATCGGATTTATACTTAATTGGATATAAGAGAGTATTAGGAGACATAGAATCTGAGAAAATGGAAGAAAAGAAGAGAAACGAAGGGGAAAAAAAGATCAGAAAAAGAAAAGTGAAAAAAAAAAGAAAGAAAAATAGAAGAGAGATAATGGAAAAGAAAGAAAAGAGAGAGATGCGTTATCTTAATGTCACTATTTGACATCCAATTTAACAAAATTTTATTAACAATAGGGATATTAAAAACTAATTTCAAAACTTGAGAGGTAACGTCGGTTATAGACCAAACTTTTGGGACACAACTACAAATATGTATACCATCTATGACAATTAAGATGAATTTGTATTTTAGGTTAAGATTAAGTCAAGTCTACTAGCATTACATCGAAGTCAATTTTTGTTATTTATTTGTAGGGCCAAAGACAATTGAGATGACTAAGTCTACTAGCATTACATCAAAGTCAATTTTTGTTGTTTATTTGTAGGATCAAAGACAATTCATTTTGTAAGGAAATAAAGAGGGTGATTGGAGAGAGTTTATTTGTAGGATCAAAGACAATTCATTTTGTAAGGAAATAAAGAGGGTAGTTGGAGAGATAGTAATTAATTAAGAAAGATAATAATTGATTTAAGAAAGTATACAACTTTGTCGGTGCCGTGTGGGATGGAGGGAGAGATGAGTTTAAATTTTGAAGGAAAGACTTGTATAGATGCGAATACATTATAAAGACTTTTAGAATATAGGTGATCATTTATATTGTGCGAAGACCAAGTCGAATAAAGACAGAAGAGATATGGAATTTCAAATAGATTTTGAAGAGACATAAATAAATATAAATGTTGAACACACGGGAAGAAAATTGAACACAAAATCACTTGATCAACTAAATTATGATACCATGTTATGTTAAAATTGCATGCTTGCTTACTGTGTTTCAACAATTCAGCTTGTGTTTGCTTCAAGATCATCTTTGGCAAAAATTCTAGCCATTCAAAAAATCTGATATTTTAGGGTTCATATCATCATCCTATAATAATTTGCTGGCTTTCAGATCTCGATGAATAATAGTCAATCTCGAGTATTTGGAGATATAGAAGCCCATGAGTAACTCCTTCAATGATATGTACGTGTTTCTTCTTATCCAAACTACACCGTCTAATGGGATCGTATCAAATTTTATTATGAATAAGGAAAAATTAGAATAATGATCAATAGTTTTTCTTGTGGACGTTCACATTTTTAAAATGCGATTTTGTACCAAAACAGCATTGTAAATATACTTCTTATAAAGTGTTCATGTCTACACTTTACTGAAACTGAAAGCTAGCTACAAAGACAAAAAGAGAGAATCAGACCAAAGAGGTAGCAGTCCAAGTTTCTGTTTGGCATGTGCTCATAGATAAGCATCTATTCTTCCTTGTCAATGCAAAATTCCAAAACTCTGACAATATTTACATGTTGGAGCTTTATAGTAAGCATGACTTCATTCTTGTACTCCTCAAGTCCTCTTGTGGATGTTTTTGAAAGTTTCTTCGCTCCTATTTCCTGTCCATTTGGTAATATAATCTGGCAGAAGAATACAATTGAGACGTGAGAGTTTGAAGTACACGAGACTTTGGCTCTAATACCATTTACTACCTTGTAGACAGGACCATATCCACCCTCCCCCGGCTTATTTTCGATTGAAAATCTCTCGGTTGCCGCCTAGATATTGTTGGATCTTGTAAACACTGTCGTGAGACTGGTGGGTACATGCAGAGACACTCAAACCTTGAAATCAGAACGTATTTCTAACACTTGAATACAAATTGCTCTCTTTCTCTTTCTAGAAAGTACAAGCATATAAACTTTGTTTCTGAATGATTTCTGTACTGCCACTACTCATCTATTTATAGACTTCATGGTGGCTATTCATGGGCAAATGCATGACTTCGTTTTGGACACAATTGTTCCATGAACAATTGTGTCTCCTCCATAAACAATTGCTTCCCTTTGGAAACATTGTCACTCTTGGATGAATCAATGCATCCCTCTGCAATGTCACCTTATCACATTGATCATATATACAACAATCTCCCACTTGATCAAAGTGATCAGGTTTACTTCCGATGATTGTATATCCTGTGCGCATAACCAATCATCTTTACTATACCATAACTAAACCACAAAAATTATGGTATACACATTTTACAAAAGTAAAATGGTGCCATAACCGAAACTAAGAAAAACTTGTTCATACTTAGTTTTCATAGCGACTTACACACTAAGCACCCGGTGTTACATAAATTCATCTTGATATTTCCATATGAACTTTTATATCCAAGATAATTTATTATAACCCTTGTTAACCTCGCTATAGTGTTCTCTATCTTTTCTCCGACCAATATTCATAATTAATCAGATAGAGATGTACTATTATTTTCTCAAGCGTCCCTGATACTTAACAAATGATACCTACTTTTCACATGTTAACTACACATCTAGATGATTTTCAATCCCATAATAGTTACATGTTCTTTAAACTTTTCCAGAGACAATCCCTTGGTCATGAGATTGGCTACCATCTCTTCCGATGGGACATAGTCGACTTTAATTTCACCCCCTTCCACTATATCTTGAATATAGTGATAACTAATATCAATTTATTTTCCTTTGGAGTTATTTCCTCTACTTTTAATCAAATAAATGGCAGACTTATTATCACAGAATATATCTACAGGTTCTTTAAATAAATCTAATTACAAATTATCAACAAACCTTTTAGCC
>JAXCLQ010000345.1:0-10043 GCA_035584115.1 Cedrela odorata
GTAGAAATGTTATGAAAATGGATTAGATATTATTTATGTGGGGAAGGTTTGATTATGATAAGAAAAATGACGTAAAATGATGATGGTGTAGATTATATAGATATTAGTTGCCGAAAATTTTCAACCTAGGCGTAATATTTTGTTTATAAAATGAAATATAGACGTTGAAATTAAGCATCGTAAAATTTGACGTAAACTAGACACATAGGAGGATAACATTTCCAAAATTCAAGTTGATCGGAGCTGAAATAAGTTCCTAGAAATTATCGGAAGTGATTGCCTTATTTTACCCTCATGTACTGTTTTGTTGCGTCATGTGTAGAAAATTGGTTGTAACTTGAGCATTAAGAATCTGAATTAGGATCTATACAGAGTTATAGAAACTAAACATAATAAAGAATAACGTGGTAAAAAAAAATTAGATTTCTCTGTTAAGGAAGTAATCCCTAGAAAATTTTAAAATTTTGCTATTTTGTTGCGAAATTGAATTATGAAACAGTACTTAGCTACAGTAACTCCGGCATAAACAGTCTTTACTACATTATTTAAATAAAAAACATATTTGTTTACTTAGGTGAAAATGTGTAGATTTAGAGTAGTCGGAAATATGAATTAGAATAAGTTAGTAATAGAAATTCACTGTTAAAAATCAGATAAATGATCTTAGTTAGTTAAAATTAGTGAAAGGGTTAAAACTAAAGAATTTTAGACAATAATTTCACGAATATCGAATTTAAAATATTTATATTGATTTATTGAATAATAGAAGACATAATTTATATATTTGTGGGATTAGGCTACGAGAAGCCACGAGAAAAATTAAGTTAGGTGAGAGGATTATTAGTGGGAGTAGTTATCCTTCCCTTGTTGTAAGTAAATTGTGCATGTATTTTTACTGATTTTGAAATAATATAATATTTGAGCATGTGTTTGAAAATAATATGAATATTCTGAATTTTGAATATTTTATATGCTAATATCAAATTCAAGAAATGATTATTGAAAATGATGTCGATGTGTGAATGTTTTTAAATGAAAATAATTTTATGGCTCCAATCATTAGTTAATGTTTATTTTGACTTGGCCGGGTCTCTTGTCAAAGTGGGACTTGCGAGCTATTCAAAATTCTGTTTAACGCGCAATGTGCGTTTGTATTTAACATGCAATGCATGTTTATGTTATAATTGATATGAAAATGTTTGCTTTAAGCGGAACACGTGATCACGTTCTAAATCTGGATTACCATGAGTGCAAATGATACTAACTGACTAAGTCATTCTAAAAATGTCTGTATTATAAATTAATTTCTGTGTAATTAAAAAATTTGAAAATGTATTAATCTGTTTGAATATTTATATTCTGTATTGCATCGGCATGTACAAACTTACATAGTTTATTTACTGAGATTATATCTCATCCTTTATTGTAAAAAATTTATTTTTCAGAGAATAGTACGTAAAAGTGATAAAGGACGCAAACAAGAATTACTAAGCATATATGAAATTTTTGAATATATATAATCAATAGATTAGCTAAGTGACAAGGAGCGTAATATCTATAAACTTGTATACATAAGAATTTTTGTTAATTATAAATATTTAAAACTTGTTAAATAATAGTATAGTGTTATATAATGAAATGTGAAAATGACTTTTTATTTGAAACTATGTATGGAATAGAGTGTTACAATTATAAATAATGCACATTAAACACAAAAAAGAAAAAAAAAATACAGTATCACAAAAGAAAGTTAAAATATTAAATTTATAATATATAAAATTATAAATTTGACATCGAACAATTGAATGGTAAGTTTTTCGTACCCTTAATAATTTGCTATATAGTTAGGTCAACAAATTGGTACCTACGAAAGGATTGAGAAGTTAGCTTACCTACTTGTCTTAGGCTAATGTTTTGTCATTTATAGAAATAACTAGAAAATTGACCTGATAGAACATTTATCAGGAAATTAGTTTAACATCTTGTGGTAAAGGGAAGTGAACCTAATATGATATTACTTGTTTTTGCTAGACAAAAGTAATTATAAATATAATTTTAAAAACATCTATCTATTAAGAAAATTATAAACTTTTTATTAAAAAATATTTGTGATAACTAAAATGCTTATAATTTTTTTTTTATCAATTGTGACTGGTTTACTCAACAGATCCTAATCTTTCGTAAGTATTTTTAACAGTTTTTTTTTAATCTACACCACTGCAAGTTAATTTTTATTCTTCTAAACTTTCAAATTTTGTATTCTCATTTTAATTTTTAATCTAATTCCTTTTCAACAATTTTTTTTTTGTTTACACCACCTTTAGTTAATTCTTACTCTTCTGAAGTATCAAAATTTGTATCCTCATCTTTATTTTTACCAAATTCTTATTCTAATGATTATTATAATGATTGATTCAATTTTTGATAAAAGAAAATCGTATCTTACTAATATTTCATAACCTTAATTAACAAGTTTAATAATAACGAGCATAATGACCCAGCAATAGGTGTAAAAGTAATTGAAAAAGGCCCAATCCAAAATCTTTTTGGGTGTTGGTGCTTATTTAGTCTGTATATATAAATAAAGGATTGAGTTTTTAGCCTACTCAAATATTTCCTCTTTGTAAAAGGGAAGGCTACATGATATCACAGTTATTTTGTTCAACTCTAGCGTTTGAATCCAATTATAGTTGTGGTCATATATCCTTACAACATTGATTTTCGATTATCCCTAATATTAAGAGTATGTAATAGTAAGTATTTCCAAAGTGTTTGAAAAGATAAAATATATTTTGATCAAACTCTAAGATGAATTAATGAGATAAAAGACCAAGGAAGAGTTTTGTAGCTTTATTAATTTTCGGAACAATAAAATTGAATGTCTGCTAGTGTTCAATACCAGTTTCATGTAAGGGTATATGATTAATAAGCTTTGTTTGAAAACAACAATTTTTAGGGAAAATTACTCATTTCATTAGTTACTACTTATATTTGACTTTTAAAAATTACATTTCTTCACAATTGTAGTTTTTAAGTCGCGTTACTTCAATTTTATTCTCATACAGAGATTAATAGAATAATTTAATTAAAATGATTGACAAGAGCTTAAATAAAACAATAAAGTAGGAAAAATTTATCAAATTAGAGTAAAATATATATATATATATATAGAATATATGACAATAATATATATTTACACAAGTTGTGTAAATTCAAATTTGTGTAAATATATATATTATTATCACATATTCTATATATATCTTTTTTACTCATGTTAAAAATGTAAGACATGTGACAATAATATAATACTAGCATATTAATTTATATTTATGAATTTGTATTTATAAACAAATTCAATTGCTAATTATTAATTACTTTTACCATTTCTCGACCAAAACAAAAGATATATTTTTTTTCTCTATTCTAAAGTATTATTGTACTAAAACAAAACATTAAAAGAATGCGTAATTCCTCCAAACCCTGGGAATTTCAATAAATAAAACTTAATATATCCCCTTCCATATATGTCCAAAAACGAAAAAAAAAATTGTAATTATTTATACCTTCATTGATTTTTGACTACTTTACTGCTCTTTTTAAGTTCCTAATCCAGTCAATTAGATTATTCTTTTACGCTATGTATAAGATTAAGTACTATAATTTTAAAATTATGTTATTATAGTATGGAATCATTATGTATCAAATATAAGTTGTTGTTCTTATGGTATGATTATTATATATCAAATATAAATTAAACAAATTATTCATGTTAAAATTTATTGCCGGACCATGATTTTACCAATATCCTAATTAGTTCCACATCAACAATTCTAGTCCATCCAGATATATTGAAAACATAAAATATCAGTTAATAAAAATCTCAAGGGGTCTATGTTTTACTTTCATAGAAAGACAATCTCACAAAGTTTGGGAAGAATGAATTGAAGAAAAGAAGTTTTGCAAAGTTGATGTATGATAGTAGATTGGTGCATGAATTTTGTAAAATTATGAATCATGAATTTGAAAAAAATTGATTTATGTGATAAAATTAGATATCTGTAGGTTCTTGATGAATTTTGTTTCATTAAAAAATATTAAGTTTTCAATTTTTAATGAATTTCTGAATTCGAACCTAGAATGCTAAAAACGGTTTATTTTTGAAAAATGTATGAATGACAAAATTATTTTGGTTAACCAAATCGTCTTTAAAAATTATGAAATTTTGCATACTGATTTATAATTATGTTTCTTATATCAAATTAAAATTTTAGAATCAAATTCAATGTTTTCGAATTGTTATGAATTTTTGAATGGACATGACTACTTGCAGAAATCTGTTTGGCAGAATATAAAAATTCAAAAGCGGAATTTATTTAACATAGTTATATTAAGAATTTAGTCTCAAATATTTTATTTCTTTACTATCTATATATCTATATCATCTTTACAAAAGTATATGATATTTGGATAAGTATTGTATTTTATAAAAATCAAATATTGAAGATTACTCAGTATATTTTCTAACACTATTAGGATAAATAATCAAATTTAAGATATAAAAAGAAATAGTTTTAAGAGGATTTAGAGGTCAATATTTTAATTTGACCTTATATTATGTTTCTTAAAAATTAAGTTAGGATTTCATAAGGAAATAATGTTGTTAAGGTGGAAGAAAAATCCTTAAACAACATAAGGTCAGATTTTGACAAGTTTAAGAATATTAAGTAGTCAAATGAAATAGATGACGTAAGTGGTACAATTGAGATCTAATGAGTTATGTTATACTTTTTAATAGTATGTACAAAGCTAATGAATATTAACCATTTGATTATAAGTCCAAGTGTTTAAGTTAATTGGGTTATGATTGTCAAGAGGTAAGTATGGTAGACCTTTTAAAAGAATTACAATAAATGTATGTATGTGTTTGATTGTGTTTTTAAAAGTATTTTTCAATTGTATGTTATTATGAAAGTATTGATATTCACATTGTTATATGTTATTGTAATTGTTCATGATTATGTGTTATTGTGATTGCTTTTAAGTCACGTGCATTGGCATCAAAGCATAAACATATACATTGTGTTTTAAGAAATAATAAAGTGATTTTATAAGAAAAATGTTCATGAAAGTTAAGATTTTTGTGCTAGGGAATCAAACTTCATTACTTGCTTAGTAGGCAACTAAAAGTTTATAAGGAGCGTTTATATGTGTGGCCATTCTTTCGGGTTTAGTATATTGATAAGTATTGTTATGTATTCATTATGATATGAGAGAGACCTTTGGGGGTACTCCTAGGTATAGTGGTCTTAACATTCGTGTGAGAAATATTTGTGTATGTAGGAGGACTTATCATTGATCAGGTTGAGGGAATGGTTCTTACTTTCAGGCATGAGTGTTCATTGTTTTTTGAAATCATATGTCTCACTTGCACTTACCCTACTTATGGTATGTCATCGACATGTTACATTGGCTTAATCAGTGATAAGTGATAAGTAAAGTCCTACTAAGTAGTAATTGAATGAGATATTTCTAGTAAATTTTGAAAGAAGCTTCTACAGTATTTAAGTGTTATGAACATTTTGAAATGATCATGGTTTTCAACTCATGCCATATCATGTGCAAGTATTGTATATAAGTATGTATGCATTTTGTGTATATAAAAAATTAGTATACTTATTGAGCTTAAAACTCATTATAGTTTATTGTGATCCCAAATAATTGAAGTTAAGCTCATAGAAGATGGATTTGGCTGAGCATTTGTAGTTCCTTGGTCCTTAGGATTTAAGACTTCCATTGTTATTAAGTTTTGCAAGTTGTTCAAAAATGTTTTGTGATTAAAGGATGTTTATGAAGGTATACGAGTTAAATTTTAATGCTTCCGCGCGATTTAAGTTTTGTAATTTAAGAAAAATCATACCTCAAACCACTTTGAAATTGGGGGCGTTACAGTTTGGTATTAGAGTTAAGGTTTGAGGTTCTGTAGACTCGAAGGGATGATATAAGCAAATTTTTAAGATTTCATAGAGTTTAAGTAATGATATATTGAACGAGGTAATGATTTGAGATTCTTTAGACTTTAAATAGTGACATAATGATTGAGGTAATAATTTGATATTCTTAGATATTAGAACTTAAATTTGATTATTTAGACATTAAGATAAAATTTCGAGATTTGTTACAAGGTTTGATATTCTTTAGACTTTACGAATGATTAGAATTCAAATTCTGAATTTTATAGACTTTAAGATAAATAATAAAACCAAGGTTTGAAATTTCAGAGAGTTAAAGAAGTAATATAATTATAACAATGAAGGTTTTTCATTATGTAGACTCTTAATTATAATAGTTAAAGGGAACCAAGCAGGATACCAAATCCTTAGATTTGATACATATATATATATATTTATATGTAATTACGTATTGTTTTGGTGTTATAGTAAAAGCTTAAAGCTTAAGTATTGACATGAAATGAAACAACTACATGAGTTATTGAGGTTGTTGCTAAAGGTTCTAGAAATTAAGCTGACCTTAGTGTTTGTTTTCAAAGATTTTGTATAAGGTATCTCATACTAAGGTGAATACCTTGAATGTAGTAAAGACATCTGAGAAGCTTTAATCTATTTTTGAATGCTCAATGAATTCATTAGTTGATGATTAATGGAGATAAAATTTGGAAGAGAAATTCTATTTCATTGATTATATTAAGTAATTAGATAGTCACATGTGCCAGCAATTATTATGAGATAAGTGCTAAGGCTCTGAATGTTAATGGTACTACATTGATATATTTCAAAGAACTTATTTATAAAAACCAAATTCCTCAATATTTAAGAGACAAGAAAGAGGTTGAGTGGTATAAGAAAACTTGTAGTAGAAATATTGAAGTCGATGCATTGAAGAAGGATAACAAATAAAAAATCCTAAGAAATGATGATTTGATTTGTTCTTATTGTGGAAGTATGATAAAATTTCTTTTAAGAATATTGATGCATGTCTTAGGTGAGAAACAAGATCTTAGAATAAAAGATTTTTCTCAACTAGTTGGAGACCCAAATATAAATAGAATTGGTGAACAATTCCAAGTAGAATATATAAAAGGACTAAGCAAGATGTCGAGACATGTAATTGGATCATGAAAAGTATTTCTCCTTTCTCTAACATTTAGTGATTACTTATAATTTATAAAATGTTAGGGAAAGATTTAAAACTATTATTTTGAGTTTATGTTAGTATTAAAAATAAAATTTACGATTTTTGTGAAATGAATTATCTTGTGCTATAATATTTAATTGTATTAAGTTGCTTTTAATTGTGAGAGTATTTATGAGTTTCGTTTGTGATTAAGATTAAAGGCTTAAATCTTATTTTGGTTATAATAAAATATCATTTAGGATTAAGGGTTTTATTTTCATGAGATTTATAAGGATTGATTAATAAGTATTAGAATTTGTTAATCAAGAAAGAACTTTAAACTCTAAATACACAAGTATAGCATGAGAATTTATTTTATATTATTTTGAGAGAATATTTTTCAGAGATTGGAGGAACATTATAAATGATAAATTAATGATCATAGAGGTGATTTAATGATTGATTTATTATATTTATTGGAAAGGTGTAAAGTAAGATATTAGAAAACTAGAATTTCACAAGAATCTATGCTGATAGGTTTTAGTACACAAAATATATAAATTCGTACATACCACTTTTCAAACTAATATTTTTTAATATGTTATACTAGACATGAAAAGGAGTGTTTTAAAACTTAATTTGACCAAAACGGACATGTATTCAATTTTTAATAAAATTTTCAAAGTAGATTCTATTACGCTGAAATTTTTTGATTTCAGCAAATTATATAAATTGAGAAATTATTTTGATATGTCAATATTTTCTAAAATTTATGAAATTGGTATGCAAATTTAGATATATGTCTAGTATAATTCTAAAAAGTTTTATGATTTTATAAATTAAAGATGATTTGGTATGAGTTTTTGAAATACTCACTACCAATAGTGCTTAATAAATTTTATAAAGTATAAAACGGAGAGTATTTTTATACTTTAAGATGTAATAAAGTTTTAAAACTTTTATGGTATGTGACTTTATATGTCAGCATAGACTTTGTAAATGTTCAAGAGTGTTTAATATAGGGAATAAATTATGAAAAGTCATAGAGTAAGAACTGATTTTATGACATGATTTAATGATAAATTTTTAAATCTAGTTTTATATGAATATATTTATAAAAGATTATTGGTCAAATTTTAAGGCAAGAATATTGATATTCTTTTTATGAATTGATAATAAAATTTATTTAAGGTTGGGAGAAAGTAGCACCTTGATATAAGTGATGAATGTTTTATGATATAAGGTTATAAAGTATAAATATTTAAACGTAAGACAATTTATCGATGGCTTGAGCTTGTTAAGAATTATGATTATACAATAATTTACAATCTATAGAAAGCTAATGTTGGGACATATGTATTGAGTAGGAAATCTATAAGGCATATGCTGCACTTGTGACCACTCAAAGACAAATCTTATTGGATTTAGAAAATGTTTGATGTTAAAGTATTGAAAGGTTATAGCTCGTATATATTAAATAGTTATCCATAGAATTTACTTTGATTAATAGAATTAAAGAAGCATAAAGGATTAATGGATTTTTGAAAAAGATTATAGAAGAAGTTTTGACAAGTATGAGACTTGGATATACTATGTTTAATGACAAGTCACTACAATTTAAAGGAAGACTTTGTGTGTTTAAAAACCTTGACTTAAAGGACGAAACTTTGGTTAAGCTCATAACTCTCCATATACTATTCATCATGATAGTATGAAGATGTATTATTATTTTCAAGTTATTATTGGTGGATTAATATGACGAAAGAGATCGTTTAATTTGTTGGGTGATACTTAACATTTAATAAGTAAAGGCAAAATATTAGAGACTATTTGAATTGTGTAAAACTTTATTGGCTCCATAATGGGAAATGTGAGCACATAGTCATAGATTCTTTCACGAAGTTAAGAAAGCTATAAAATGCTACAATGTAATTTGGGTGAATTTCGATAGGTTGATACAATTTGTACATTTTATTCTAGTGTAAATCACTTATTGCATGGATAAGTATATATAATTATATATCATTGGGATTTTGAATTTAATTAGAGTGCTTATCCTCATCGTTTCATAGTAGAGATACGCAATTCAGGTTGATATTTTAGGAGAGTTGGCACAAAGGAATTGACACGAAGTTAAACTTTATTTCTACATGTCTCCCATAAACTAATAGACAATCAAAGGAAATTTTGGAGTTTAGAGTCGATTAACTAGGTGTTCCTTAAGATTGTTTTATGGAAAGGAATTATGAAATATGAAATAAAAGAAAAGTTAAGTCAAAGGTTCGATTGAATTTTGTTTCTTTTGAGATACACAAAAGGGTAGGAGATGTCGTTTATTGACTTGCTCTTTCTCTATTATTATTTAGAATTCAGGGTGTGTTTTATTTGTTAATGTTATTTAAGAACATTCCTAACTTAGCATATGTGATATGTTATGAGCCATAATAACTTAGAGAATATTTTACCTACGAAGAGAAGCATACCAAATCTAATCTTTGATCATTAGAGTGTTATGTACTAGAAAGATATTTTTATTGAAAATTATATAATAAAACATTGATTGGAGGATGCAACTCTGAAATAAGAAGTGTAGATATTGATAGAGTATCCTTATCAATCTAAGGATTGAGATAGCGAATTTCGAGGACAAAATTCTTTTAAGGAGGGAAGAAATTGTAATACCTACATATTATAACATATTAATCGTAAATTTATTTTATAAGAATTTTATGGATTAAGACTTTTCTGGGTTATTATTATGGGTCAGACTTATTTAATAATAAAGGCCCATAATAAGATTTTATTGTTTTATTTAGTATTGGGCTTTCTCAAATCAAAAGAAAAATCCTAAAATATAAATAGGTTATTTTCTTTATAAGAAGAGTTTCTTTAATAAAATATACGCTTGTTTC
>JAXCLQ010000346.1:0-31634 GCA_035584115.1 Cedrela odorata
TGTGGGTTAGAAGAGACTCAGCCTCACAAAACGCAGAAGAATATATTCTGATTTGTAATTTGGACATGAGTACAGTGATTATTATTTCCTGAAAATGTACAACATAACATATGACTGACAAGTGGGTCCACATCCATTAATATTCGGTGGGCTAGGCTGGGCTAGGCTACACGTAATCTCATTTTGAAGTATCAAAAGCTGGTGGGCTTCTGTGGTCCGTATTCATAAAAACATTCAAAAGAAAACACACTTACAGATAAGAATTTTAAGATTTTTAAATTTTAAATTAAAAAAAAAATTAAAATTATTATTGGACCTTCAATTCAAAAAGTCAGATAGTCCATGCCCAAAAATAATACAGCCCCCCGCCCCTCTCCCCTTAACTTTAAACCATTTCCCTGTTAACAAAATGTACTACTACTCTCTCTGTTAGGTCCAATTGCATTCTCGGGTTTGTCCGTCCCAATTCGCAAGCCCAAATCTCCCTTCTCTCTCTCTCTCTCTCTCATTCTCTCTCGATCTTTCTCTCTCTTCTGCAAAACCCTAGATCTCTCTCGCCAGTTAGGAGACCTGGAAATCGGTCTCTGAGCGTGTAAAGATCGAAACTTTTTGGGTTCACGACTGGTAATAACCCGATCCCTAACTTTAATTTTGTATTTTTTTTTTTTTTACTCTTCTTTTAGTTTTTTGAGCTTGTTCGTGCCGTTTCCTGTGTTGATGTTCGTTCGATTTTGTTTTTCTGGTTTTGGTTTTCAGAATTCGTTGCTTGATTAAGGAATTTGTATGTATATAGGTCTAAGAAATGAAACGGATTATCTGTCCGTTAATTTTTTTCTTCTCTTTTTTCGTCAATTAATTTGTTTAATAACATGCGTATTTTGTTTAAGTTTAATGGGTTTCCTTGATCTGTCTGGATCTGTTCTGTTCTTGTTCGTGATCGATACTTTCTCGATCTGGGCTTGTTTCTATATATTTTTTTGGTCAAGCCCAAGCATATCAAACCCTAGATCTGTTTTTTCCCTTTTTGCCCTTTTAATTTTGAAATACCTATTTTAACCCTGGCCCATGCCTGTTTCATGACTGTGCCTGTAATAGTAGAGTGAAGACCGATGTACTTCATTATGTGGAATCATGATGTCTGGATTATTAGCCCACCTGTTAGTGGCCCAAGCCCAGCCCAGTTATGGGTTTTGCATTTTCAATTTTATTTTTAAGGATGATGTCCTTTGAGAATTTTGATTGTCATGGGGTCTGCAGATGGTTTGGTTGCTTGTACAATCTGTTGTTTAGGCACATGAAAGTTAAGAATATTATAAGAGTCACAAAAGGCGAAAATAGAAACGTGATTGAAGGTCTCGTTTGTGATTTTATTTGCATGTGTTTTAAATACAAGTGGTGGACGTTGTTAATTGTTGGTGGGTTGATGAGCTTAAATGAAACAAAAATTCATGTGAGGAATAGGGAATTGGTTTCCAAAGTAAATTTCAGTAACGTGATTCTTCACCGACCCACGTATCAGCTAGAACAAATGCATGGTGGGAGCTCAAAAGATACTTAATATTGCCTTGAATATTGCAAGTATTTAGAAAGTGATGAGTTGGAGTGTGTCAATTGATCAAACACTTACGCAATTCTTCTGAAAAGTACTTAATAGTCGAATTATGAACAATGATGTTTTAGTAGTGAGCCTTGAGTATTGCCTTGAGCAATGAAGGGATTATATAAGCAAAAAAAACCTACTATTTACTTTTCAGCCTCATTTAGGTCTTAGTTAATGTAACTTAGACTGAAGTCAACAGAACTGGTTCTATCCTGAACATTCATTTAGCTCGTCATAAGCCTATTGATTCAAGCAGTGTCTAACATCACTACAGACATCCTGATAATGTTTTCCGTTGACAGGCTGAGACAGTTTCTCACACCTAGAATGCCTTTTTATGCTGTACCTCTCTCTTGTGTTGAATTTTTCTGTTTGGAGCTTCCATATGGATGTTATGAAGGCTCTCGCTATATATTTTAATTGCCATCGTTTATTATGCTTACATCATATTTGATTGTAGTTAAGCAGCAATGTTACATGTAATGATTCATTTCTAACATTGGAAACTTTTTGTTGGGAATTATCTATTTTACCTGGTTCCTAGTGAAATTTCTTTTCATTATTTGTTTTCATGATGATTTCTTCCTAATGACTGATAGCTTACTTCATTTGTATGTTATTCATTGTCCTGTATTCTTTGGCATTGAAATTATGTTGGCTATCATTCTATTTATCTGCTAGGTGTTTTTTTTTCAGCTCCTTAATCAGGTATTCTCTTTTGAGACAAGATGGCTACCACTGCTGAAACACAGCCTGATAACAATGCGATGATGACTCCCGAAGCACAGCCTAATGATGCGCCAGTGGCTCACGAAGCAAAGCTTAGCAATGTGACGACGACTCACGAAACAAACCCTAGCAATGCAATGCTGACTCACGAAGCCAAGCCTAGCGATGCAATGATAACTCACGAAGCCTTACCTAGTGATGTGGTGATGAATCCCGAAGCTCAACCTAACGATGCAATGATGAATCCAGAAGTTCAACCTAATGATGCAATGATGAATCCGGAAACACTGCCACACGATGAGTTGATGAACCCTGAAACACAGGCTCACGATGAGATGATGAATCCCGAAACACAGTCCCATGATGAGATGATGAACCCCATGACACAGCATCAGGGTGAGATGATGAACCCCGAGACAGAGCCTCAGGGTGAGATGATGAACTACGAACCACAGCCTTACAATGAGATTATGAACCCCGAAACACAGTCTCACCATGAGATGATGAACCCCGGAACACAGTCTCACAATGAGACGATGAACCTGGAAACACAGTCTCAAAATGAGATGATGATCCCCGAAACACAGCCTCACAATGAGTTGATGAACTCCAAAACCCAGCCTAATGATGCGATGATAACTCCAGAAACCCAGCCTAATGATGTGATGATGACTCATGAAACGAAGTTAAACAATGAGTTGATGGTGTCAGAGCAGCCTAGCAATGCACTTGCAATTCCAGAGACACAGCCTAATAACACACTAGCACTTCCGGAGCCTCACCATAACAATGCTCTGGCAATTGTGAATACACAACCTAACAATGAGGTGACCAGTCCAGAAACTCAACCTAACAAGCGAAGGAAGAAGAAGTCCATAGTCTGGGAGCACTTCACCATTGAAACTGTTAGTGCTGGATGTAGAAGAGCTTGCTGTAAGCAATGTAAGCAAAGTTTTGCATATAGCACGGGTTCAAAAGTAGCAGGTACCAGTCACCTCAAACGCCACATTGCCAAGGGAACCTGCCCAGCACTCTTACGTAATCAGGAAAACAATCAGTTAACCCCATATACCCCAAGGATGGGTGGAAGTGAACCACCAAAACGGCGCTACAGATCCCCTAGCTTGCCCTACATTTCATTTGATCAGGACCGCTGCCGTCATGAAATTGCTAGGATGATCATCATGCATGACTACCCCCTTCATATGGTTGAACATCCTGGATTTATCACTTTTGTACAGAATCTTCAGCCTCGGTTTGACAAGGTGAGCTTCAACACCGTGCAAGGGGATTGTGTTGCCACTTACCTGAGAGAAAAACAAAGTCTTATGAAGTTCATTGAGGGCATACCAGGGAGATTTTGCCTTACACTGGATTTGTGGACTTCAAGTCAAACCTTAGGTTATGTGTTTATAACTGGACACTTTGTCAATAGTGACTGGAAGTTGCAGAGGCGGATTCTCAATGTTGTGATGGAACCCTATCCTGAATCAGACACTGCTTTTAGCCATGCTGTTGCTGCATGCATTTCAGATTGGAGTTTAGAGGGCAGGGTTTTTTCTCTTACTTTTAGTCATCCACTGAGTGAAGCTGCGCTTGAATATCTTAGGCCTTTACTATGCATCAAGAATACTCTTATTCTTAATGGTCAGTTATTGGTTGGGAATTGCATTGCTCGTACTTTGAGCAGCATGGCAAAAGATGTTTTAGCAGTAGGGCGAGACATTGTCAAAAAAATTCGTGACAGTGTAAAGTATGTTAAGACATCAGAGTCTCATGAGGAAAAGTTTCTTGAACTGAAGCAACAACTTCAGGTCCCTAGTGAAAAAAGCTTATCTCTCGATAACCAAACTAAATGGAACACAACATATCAAATGCTGGTGGCTGCTTCTGAGTTGAAGGAAGTGTTTTCTTGCTTGGATACTTCTGATCCCGATTACAGGGAAGCCCCAATCATGGAAGACTGGAAGCTAGTTGAAACTTTATGTGCGGTCTTGAAACCTCTCTTTGATGCAGCCAACATCCTGACTACTACAACTAATCCAACTGCTGTTATATTCTTTCATGAAGCGTGGAAGATTTTGTCAGACCTGACTCGATCAGTCACGAATGAGGATTCCTTTGTCAACAGTTTTACCAAAGTAATGATAGATAAAATTGATAAATACTGGAAGGATTGTTGCCTGGTTCTGGCAGTTGCTGTTGTCATGGATCCCCGTTTCAAGATGAAGCTTGTTGAATTCAGTTTCACAAAAGTTTACGGTGAAGATGCTTCCACGTACATCAAGATCGTTGATGATGGGATCCATGAGCTCTTTCTTGAATATGTAGCACTTCCACTGCCTCTAACTCCAACCTATGCAGAAGAGGGAAATGCTGGAAACAATATGCAGACAGATGAATCTCAGGGAGGAACTCTTCTGTCAGATAATGGACTGACAGATTTTGATGCCTATATCATGGAGACAACTAGCCAGCAGATGAAGTCTGAGCTGGATCAGTATCTGGATGAGTCTTTGTTGCCTCGCACGCAAGATTTCGATGTGTTGGGTTGGTGGAAATTGAACAAGCTCAAGTATCCCACCCTTTCAAAGATGGCTCGTGATATATTGTCAATACCTGTATCCTCTGTTGGTCATGACTCGGTGTTTGATACGGAGTGCAAAGAGATGGATCAGTACAGGAGTTCCTTACGACCAGAGACGGTGGAAGCCCTTATATGCGCAAAGGATTGGTTCCAGTATGGATCATCGGAAGCATCAAATGCACTTGTGAAAATGGAATTTTAGACTTAGGTGGTTGCTTTAACCCAAATCACATGTATGATGATGATGGTAGGTTGTTGTCATGTTAGTTTTAGTTTCTCTAGTCGGTCAATTAGGCTATTGTTAATTAACATTCTAAAAGCATTGTTAGGTGGATACCTGGGACACCAAGTGAAGATATTCCTAGTGTAGCTGTTGTTATTACGTGCTTCTTCTGAAGGTTCCCCTCTTTTCTATCTTTGGGCGAAGGGAAAACAATTTCTACAGGGCGGAGAGAAAACATACTATTTCTTATCTATTTTATGGAAAAAAGTTTTCATGTTGTGAATCTTTCTAATGCATATGTGGTGGGGTTAGGTTATCATATTTTGTCAAGCTAGCGGTGAGCATAGCTTTTCAAATTCCCAACTTGATTTTCCAATCGAACTTTGTGAATTTTATCTTTTAGCTATGTATAAATCATAGGTTTGAAGATCTTTATTTAGTACAAAAACAGATGTTTCCTAACTAGTACATTTTTCTTTTTAGATTTCATGTTAATGTGAAGATAGCATTTTCAACGAAATACCATGCGAAATCGGACTTACATATACACCATTTTATAGACTGTTCACTAATTAAATTACCTTATTGAACGAGTATTTAAAACATTTTCATCCTTCCTCAATTACCATTTAGTTTAGCCTCCAAATTTTGAATGGGAAGGATCTTATCCGCACAGCTAAATTTCAGAAGTTCGAACACTAACACCACTAAATTCGACAACCACCCTCTGCTCAACTAAATATCTGAAGTTCGAACACACTAAATTCGACAACCACTCTTTTGCTAAAGTGGTTGATATTCATATCAATTGGGCATGGGTTTGATTCTTCACAAATGCTGGAGTTATGACCATTCTCTAAATAAAAAGAATATACTAATATTAGTAAAAATAATGGACAAACTCTAACTATATGTTGGAATTCAGAAAAAAATAAACACTAAATTCTGTTATTGGAAGAATCTTATTTCTCGAAGTAAGCATTTGAAGTAATTAATTTGGGATTTTGTTTTGTTGCAAAGGTAAATTTAGTGTTACCATCTTCTTACAACATTTACTTGGAAATTTGTGAAATGGCTCCAGTTAATAATAAAAGCTGTCATTCCATTTCCAGCTGCATCATTTGGGCAAACATGAGTGAACTCACAAGCACATATAATAAAAGAGTCGCAAGATTATTTATTAATAAGAAAAGAGAGAAACTTTATTTGAATTTCTTCCTCTTCCTCTCGTTACATAAATTCATCATAAATCAATATTATAATAATAATTTTATGGGAAAAATAGGAAATCCCTTCCACTACAACCCCACATGGTTGATGATTCTACTAAATTATAATCTCTAAGCTAAGATATATATATATATATATTTATAACTCAACATCCACGAAATGAACTTTTGTATCCTCTCCAGGCAATTTATCCAAGCTAAACGTGACCAATCCATAATTTAAATCATACTCAAATTCAACCACATTTGAGTCCACAATGCACCTTCTTGGCTTGGCTGATGAATATGCACCAAACTTCCCACAACCTTTAACCTCCATGTACACTTTCCCCACCAATTCATTGCTACAATTGTCCACTCTCTGATCGCCTTCATATCCATCGCCAATCTCCAATAACTTGACGTCATCTTTGACTTCATATTTGAGACCCTCTATAGCCCCACCAGCATTGAACATGTTAACGAGCCCAAAGGGTGCAAAGCTGAAGCCGGAGGCTAAAACCTTGATGGGTGTGACAGTGCAGATTTCGTGCTCAAGGACTTTGAGGGAAACTGGCATTGCAGCATTGTAAGGCAGGGTGATGAGTTCACCGGTCCGGTGACAGTAGACGGCACAGTCACCGGTCCAATCGGGGTCCGTAGCAGCTTCAGCAATGAGATGGACATCACGGCTTCTTATATGCGCGGTTATGGCATCGTTTTTGGTATGGTGGAATGTGTTCTTCCTTTCAGTTGTGTTCCAAGCTGCTCCTTGGCAGTTGTACACTCCTAGGACTCCATTGTACTTGTTCATGTTCCATATCTTCAACAAGCTGAAACCAACAACGATTTAGTGAGTAATTTAAACTTCCTAAAATTAATGGAATTGATTTACAAACATGAAGATTAAGCTAAGAAAAATGCAATTACCTGACACCATCACGGGCAGGGTCAGAGAAGAGGCAATCACGAGTGGGGCGGCCAGGCAAGCGTGGACGAAGAATGGACCCATCAGGCAGGACAAGTTTCTTCAGCAGCTCAAAGTTGTGTTTCCCAGGCGCATCACTGCAGAAAAATATTCAAATTCACGCCAGCAACTCGTTAATACGACAAATATTCTTAAAATTACAAATTAATTAATAAAAAAATGGAGGGCTGTGATTTGTTACCTGACGTAAACGGGTCCACCACTGATAGCACGGGCTGATCCATGGTATTCAGCCGCTGGATGAAAGGATTGGAACATATCCCAATCAGGCAACATGAATTCTCCCAGGAACACACTGTTGTATGCAACAGCTGCAATGTGGATGGTGTGTGATACAGGATCACGCGGGTAGAAATCATCTGATGCTCTCACTATAGCCGTTTGTTTCGAGCTGTTACGTTACATTCAATAAACGACACCACATCGAAACTATCCCAGTTTACATAACAAGAACAAGTAAAGCCAAAATTGAAGGAAAAAGGAAACATACCAGTAAAGCGCATCAGTATTGTGACTCATGCATGCAATGCACCCATTGTCAGGGAAGTTCTTGCCAACAGATGCATCAAGTGCCTGATGAAACTGCCTCGTCAGCTCAACTCGGCCACCCAATCCAGCCCCAAGCGTCTCCAGTATGCACTGCACGTCCACCTTAACACCGTCGATACCCGCATACGCCAGATAACTGTGCAACTCGTTGTAAAACTTGTACACGTTCTTTGGATTCATTAAACCCAAACCCTGCACCGCCATTACATCAGTCTTCCATGTGGGCTCATTCTCCGCCACTCCTTTCGACACTACGGGATATTTCAACAACGAATCGTATTCCTCCATCTCCTTAACACCAGGGCGGACCCCACCCCAGTACCCGGTTATCGCGTGCCAGACGTACACGTGTTTGAGCCCGTGTTTGTTCTTGGCGATACCAACAATGTTCTTAATCCCCGTTTTTGGATCTTCCTTGTTTTGAAATTTTTCGTTTTCTTTAATTCTAGTCAGCCTAAGCAACGGCTGTTGTTTCATCTCGTTTTCATCTTTGGAACTGCGATCATCTCCGCCGACAGACTGCCAACCATCATCGATGATCACGAACTTCGAAGGGGTCCCACCGGCGGCGAGACTTTCGAGCCCAGCCTCTACACCTTCTTGAGTTACATCCTGGTAAAATGCGTCCCACGTGCACCAACCGAAATAATCAACGATTCCTGGTAATTTCTTCTCGTGGCGTTGACGGAACGTTTTGAGATGTAATTTGACGGCCCTGATTGCTTCTGTGATTGTCGCGAAAGGATCAGTGCCGGCGTGGAGAAACAAGGAGTGAGTAAACGACGACGCTTTGGTGTCCGCGTCACCGCTTTCTAAACACAACTCGAGCTCGTCGTTTACGTTCCCGTGTAAGCACGCACGGAATGAACCTTCGATCAATGGGAGGAATACGGTATAGACAATCTGATTGTCTTCGTTTCCATCGTCCGATTCGATGTGGGACCCGTCTTTGGTCTCGATCAATAAGAACTGAGTCTCGAGAGGAATATCGCTACCTCGGTCGCCCATTTTCTGAGCCATCCACCATAACTTGAACCTAAAGCAGGCCATGAACCGTACGTCACGTAAAGTCCCAACGGGAATCACGTGCCTGCTATTTTCTTCATCGAAATCAGCGCCAATAAAAACCCCTTCTACCGGACCGGAAGACGAACCGGACGCAGTGATCAAATTGTCCGGCACTCCGGTAAGGATCGTACGATCCTTTACAATTAGCTTCCTGTCGGTGATCCTAACCGCAGGTTTAATCGTCATCTTTTTAGCTTCTTCTTCTTCTTCTTCCTTGAAGAGTTTCTTTCGAGGAGTTTTTAACTCGTCCCTCTGCAATTATAAACCGTTTAGCTCACAAAAATCTTAATTTGAATTTGATTAAAAAAAAGAGCAGGAGCTGATGAATTTATTTAGTCATTCACCTTGAAAGAGAAGATCGAGAATGTAAGATTTGAAGAGCATCTGCAAATTCGAAGACATGAAACCACAAATAAAACCCTATTAGCAACTGCAGAAATCTAAAAGCTTCCCAAAAGGGAAAAGAAATCAAATGATTGGAGAAATGAAAAATACCAGAATCAGAAAGTTTCTTGGTTGCGACTTTTGATTTATAGATGTTAACAGAGCACGACGCGAATGATGGGACAAGTGAGGGTAAACGAAAGAGAGCCCTGCTCTTTATAATGGCGGATCTGGTGCTGTAACTTGAATTTGACACCATTGTTGCCACCTCTCTCTCTCTCTCTCTCTTTCTCTCTCTCTCTCTCTCTCTCTATATATCTCTACTTCTCTGTTCTCGGTTTAGATCTTCTCTTGTTTTTATATATATTAAAAAAAAAAAGAAAGAAACGTGTCAGACACGCCACGCCCTATCCAATCCAGGGGCACCAAAATATATTCCACGATAGATTACATATCTCCCATCACCTGAGATTTCACGTTTCTTCCATTAAATCCATTCCTCTTTCTCGACACGTGTATAATTCAATTAACATATACTTTTGTTTTGTTTTGTTTTTTTTTTTTTTTTTAATTTTTAAATACGCGTGACGATTATTTTATTGATCGATGGACTTTTATGGTCTGTATGACTACATTTATCCTTCCGGCACAAATAAATAAACGTATGTGTCCATGTATTCTGTTTCACTCACGCACGATTACAACTACCCAGAAATAAAGCCGTTAGATGGTTTAGAACTCAAAAGCATGAACAAAACTCAATTAACTAAATTCAACATTCTGACATTCCAACATGTGACTAGCTGCCCCAAAAGCTCTTGTTTTTATGAACTCACATGGCACCATTTCAACATTATCTTGGTGATTACGCATTGGATTGTTTCTAGTTTTTACGTGTTCTAATAAAATAAATCACAGCTACTAAACTACTTGAACAAGTGTCCACGTAATCTTTACTTGCGCTTGAGAAATTTGATTAGATTGTAACAACAGGGCCCAGCATGATCAATCAAACAACAACGGTCTGCTGGGTGTTCACGGTTGTTAGAATTTTGATGATTTTTTAAAAGCAACTTTCTCGCGCGTAACCAATATTTTATATAATTTTCCCATTTTAAAAATGATTTTATATGTATATTATATACCAATTATTGGAATCGATGATTTCATGCTTATCAATTTGGCAACTCAATCAATCCTCAAAAGGTTAGGGCCTGTGGAGTTGTTAATTATATATGTGCATTTTACGTTTGTGTTTGATTGATGTTTCTTTGTCATTTCTCAGTAATGGATTATTGATTGAATTTTGATGACGACTTGTGCATTTTGTTGTTGATGAGTGTAAGTGAGTTATCGTATCGTCCCATATTTTTTTTTTGTTTTAAGGATTTTTGGCATTCATCACATGAAAATTACTAATCATTTTCATAATCAAAATTATCTGCGTAAACCAATACGTTTCTTGCCCAATTCTTTGGACGTTCACGTCAAGACAAAACAATACGCCTTCGACCTGCTTCTGCTTTTGCTTTCTGCCTCAAATTTTCTCCTGCGACTGCAATTTTTTAACTTATACACTCTCGTATCCCCAGTTTGCCATTATTATTTCTTCAAATTACCTATTTGCCACTACCCTCTTTATCCAATAAGATTGCAGGATAACACCAACGTGTCAGTGATCACGTGCGGAATGCGTTTAGACTTTGGGTAGTTTTAAGTAACAATTCCGAATAATCAGGCTGGTTAATTAAAAAAATCAGGGACACCAAAAGATGGGTGAAGTCATTCTTTTGACAATAAGGTTTTTTTCACATGGTTGTCCATCATTTGCAACTTATAATATTTTTTTTATAATTGTCAGAGGCAAAAACAGAAAGCATGGATAATATAAAATTTTTATAGATGTCAAAGGCAAATCAATTACCGGCTTATGAGAACATTGATTACATCATACCATATATTACATCATTATTGACATCACACTATATATTACATACATTTCAAAAGTCATGGGTCTCGTGGGGGTTGATGATTGATTTTGTCATGTCCTCGAAGTCTTCATATGAGTCTTGAGAATCTAGAAAATAATGTCACTGTAGGGCCTGCGAGTGTGGAAAACTTTTGTCAGATGGGTCCTGTAAGTGAGAAAAATATTATCTTTTGTAGGTCATGCGGTTGATTGAGTCAATCTTTTGAGATTAAGCTTAAATTTAATGAGGGGGTCCTATAATTACTACTTTCTGATTCGTTTTCTTGTCTATTGTAAAAACCTTTCTGTATTGTCAATTTTGGAAAAAATAGTTTTGAGTAGTTTTTCCATGGTGTTATGACTGAAAGTGGTGGCCATAATTATAAAGGAATGCAGGAGTTTGTTTTAGCAATTCTGCATTGGAACTCTCTGTATTCATGTGGGTGTCTTTCTTTATGTCCTTGTAGACTATACAATAAAATATCGTATTTATATGTTTGTGGGAAATATTGGAGTTGTACACCACAACATAGGATACTTGACATTTTGAAGGTGAGAATACAATGTCTACTAGTTCGTTGAACTTGAAGATTTCTGTTTCTTACGCAGAGATTTTGGAATTGGCCATGCCACCTGGCATGTCATGAAACCATGAAAGAAAGACTACAAATCTTCTTAATGGAGTACTGAGAGAGGGTTCCACATAAGCTTGTGTTTCTTTGTATCGCATAGTGTCGAACCATTTTAAAGTGTCGGCTTTGTGAAATTCAATACCAATTGTGTGGTTTTGGAAGAAATACCGCAAGAACCATAAGACGTTGTCTGAAGTAAAATCTCTAAAGATGTCTCAGATTTGGAACAATGTCATGAATGGGAAGTCCGGATGTACCGGTTCTAGATTACTAAGAGAAAAAGTGCCCTGAGTAGTGAGGACTTGTGCTCGGTAATGTTGAAGTTGCTTCTACCATGTTTGGGGTTGGTAGAAGCTCAAGTCTTCTATTAAGCTTTTGACTTTTGAGGGTTGGAAGTCTGTGTCTAGTGTGGCAATGTAATCTCTGATGGGAGAGAACATGTTGATTTAGAGAAAAGTGTAGGAATTTTAGGGTTTTTGGTGAAGTTGGTATGGTCTAGTTAGCAAGTTTGTAAGGACATTTGTCTTCTCTTTTATATGCTTAACTGTAAAGAAGAATTGGAAAAACCATAAGGCCTACTTGAGGAGTTGAGAATTCGGAGGCTGCTTTTACTTGAAGGAAAGCATGTTAAGAATGACACTCATAACCATTTCCACGTGGAACATGTGTCTAATGAGGTGGAACTTGAATTTTTCTATTCCTCTTTTGACTACTAGTATTTCCTTGAAAGTGGAGTGATAATGTTGTTCTACGGTGGAGAAATTGCCACTTTTATATTCATACACTATTTTTTTTTTCATTTATCTTCTTCAAGAAAGATTGTTGCCTAATGATAATCACTTGCGTCCATTTGGAGAATTCTTTTCCTTTTGGAAGGGATTTTTAATAGGGGTAACTGACGTGTGATTTTTTTGAGTTTTTGGATGACACGTGTTTAGGTTATGGACTAGAGATGTGCCTTTTTCTTAAGCATAATCTGACATGGCTTTAGTGTTGTTGATAGGTTAGGTATGAAGTCTGACATATAATTAACAATGCCAAAGAACTTCTAAAGTTGAAGTTTGGTGAGAGGGTTATCCGGGAAGTTAAGAAGTTGGGTTCCAATGTGAGGTCGTAGGGAATAAGTTCCTTTGGTAATTTTCATTCTTAAGAACTCAATTTTTTCAGTGGAGAAAACACATTTAGAGGGGGATAGTAAGATTTCATACTTAAGGACAATTTCATGGAATTGCTTGAGGTGTTGCAGGTGTGTTTTTTCATTTTGAGAGAATAGTAAGAGATCATCAATGTAGATGAAAATGTTTGAAGATAGTTGTGTAAAAATCTTAACCATTGTTTTTTGAAAGATGGAAGAGGCTATTTTGAGTCCGAATGGTATGACTTGCTATTGAAAGTGTTGGTCAAGAATGCAGAAAGTTGTCTTATACCTGTCCTCTAGTTGAATGCCAAGTTGCCAAAATTATGCTTTCAAGTTAAATTTGGAGAAGATGTTTACCTGTGCAAGGTTGGCAAATAACACTTGTTTGTTTGGTAGGGGGAACTTGTCATCTATTAGGAACAAATTTAATTGTCTGTAGTTAATGACTAGTTTGAGTTTTCCTCGTACTTGTTCACTTTTCTTGTTGACAGAAAAGGCTTGGCAAGTCCATGGTGAGAATAAAGTTGTCCTGTTGGAGCTGGGCCAATTCTTGTTGGGCTAATTTAAGGTATTCTGGACTCATTCCCAAATGACTAGCTTTTGTTGGGCTAAAGTCTTCGTGCTTTTTGAAGGGTAATGTGATCTAAAACTGTTGATTCTACCACAAAGGATTCGAACATTTTTTCTAAAAATTGAAGTTTCATTCTGTTGCAGAATAGGTTAGGATATAATTCTTTATATCTTCAGTTGGGTTGGTGATATGAAGAATTTTGGGCTGGATCCATGGATAGAAATATGATTTTTATTGAAACTTTTCGGGTTTAAGGATAACATTTTTTTTTTGAAGAGTTGGGCTAGGATATCAAATCCTATTATGACAACTTTGTTTGGAAGAGAGGATCTAAGGAATTTGTGTTGGATTAAGAGCCTTGGGAAGAACTGGATCTTTATTCTTTTGCTGATAAGGTTTGTGAAGAAGGTTTCATTGTTGGCTGCTTTGAAGTACTGTTTGTAGAATTTCCAATGTTCTGAGGGGAGTCTAGTTGGGTTGAGGATAAAAGCGACTGCTCCTGTGTCAATCAAGGCAATGAGAGGATAGGTTTGGCATATTTGGAGGTGCACATAAGAACTGGGATGTTTGGGATAATAAGGTTTGAGGAGGTTATTAAGAGTGGTTGTGTTTGTTGGATGTGGTAAGACTAATAGGAATCGTCAGAAGATTATTCATCAGAGGTGGAGGTTAGTGAGTGTTTTTTTTTGGTGATCATGAAAATGGTGTCCTCTATTTCTTCTTCTTGTTCAGAGAAGATTGATTCTAGCTCAGAATTAATTTCTTCAGGGTAAATGTTGGCTATCGTTTTAAGGATTTTCTCTCTGTATTTGCTTTTGGGACAATGCTTCGCAAAGTATCATTTCTTTTTACAAATGAAGCATTTGTTTGTTTTGAAAGGTGTCTTCTTCTTTCTAAAGAACCGTGTGGTTTTGAATTTTGGTTTTCTAGAGGTTATGTTAGAAGTGCAATATCTCCGGAAATGTTTCCTTTTGTGCTTGTGAAAGCATTCACATGTTTGAGAGTCTCATTTACATTTGATCTTAGGGTCTCGTCTGTTAAAAAATTGACCAATTTGTTTGCGTATAATAGAGTATTCTTTGAGCAACTTTGAGCTATTGCAGAGCTTTTGGAGTTGAAAGAGAACATGTTAATAGAGGTCTCTAAGAGAGATTTGTGCCAGGGTCATCCTTTGGGAGGAGATGAACCTGAGGGTTTCTAATCCAAGAGGTTCAAAGAGCTGGTCAAGATAGACTTGTTTCAGATTGAAATCGTCTAGTCCATCAATTATGTAGAATCATTGTTTGACCATTTTGAAATATTTATTGAGATCTTTCTAGTTGAAGGAACTGATGATATTATGTTAGTAGTTTTTAATGTGAAATTGATGATATCATGATAAGTAAGTGTATACTTTCGATGATGACCAAATCTAATGTAATGTTAACTTAATTTGTGAATAATAAAGTGTATTTAAATAAGTTAAGAATCAAGAAAATTGTATGTGAATGAACTTGTGATCAAACTAAAGAATTTTCTATGAGAAGTGTGATTTAATCTTAACAAGATCGATACTTGGAGCTAAATGATCGACATTTTTGTTAAATGAATTGATACATTTACCGACCGGATCGATACACTTGAAAAAGGTCGATACTTGGAAGACAAGAGATCGATATCTTGCAAGTCAGAAGCCTTAAAGGGAATCACCAAGCCAATCATATCAATATTTAGAGGACACAGATCGATACCAGTAGAGAAGATCGATATCCAAAGCAGAGGAGATCGATACTTTGAATTTTAGAGAGTTCAAAAATAATTATAAGGCAAACCATATTGATACCAGAGTTGAAGAGATTGATACTTCGCCAACCTGAAAGTTCAAAAATAATTACAAGGTGAACTAGATCAATACCAGAGTTAAAGAGATCGATATTTCGCCAATTCGAGAGTTAAAAAATAATTGCAAGGCAAACTAGATTGATACATGTGTTAAGTAGATCGATACGAAGCAAGTATGAGATTTCAAAAATATTTACGAGCTCAACCAAATCGATACGTGAAGCAGAAAAGATCAATACTTGGGATTTAAGATAAACTCAGATTCAATTTTTGCTTAAATGAATCAATACACTGCTAGAACGGTTTTATACTTCCTGATATTTTTAAAGCTTAATAGTAACTTCTGCAGCATTTGTGATAAATATTAAATGCATCTAATCAAGCCATTGGACACAAAGATCTTCATAAAGAGAATAAGTATAAATAGAAGATTTGAAGACAAAGAGAATTAACTTAGCACATTTGGAAAATCATTAAACATTCATTTGAAAATTCTTAACGTTAAAAATATATTTTTTTCTCTCTCTATTTTAATTGTTCTTCATTCATTCTTGTGAGAGAAAATTACTTGTACGAGCTTATTGATATATCAGCTCTATTGTGAGTGTTCTAAAATAGAATAACATTTATGATTTGAGTGGGTTTATCTTCACCCGGATTAAACAAAGATTGTATTGGGTTTTTTTTTCACCTGACAAAAAAAGAAAAATGTACGGTTGCCCTCTAGCATAGAATGAGTTTTATTGGGTTTCATTTGACCAGAGAAACAAAGAGATAGTCAAACTTTGGTAGTGATCCAAAACTGAAATAGTAGACGTAGGCCAAGCTTGCCAAACCACTATACATTCTGTGTTTGCTTTCTCTCTCTCTCTCTCTCTATTGTATTGGGTTTTTTTTCACTCGACAAAAAAAGTTTTCTGTTTTATTTATTGCACTGCATTGCATTCATTTTAAACTTAAAATTTTTAAATAACCCAATTCACCCCGTTTTAGGTATAGCCAACTGGGATAATAGGAACAACACTTGAGTTTAAAGAACTCTTCACGTGCTTTGTCTTCCATATGTGTTGGTCCACCAAAGAACTCATAGTAGATGAAGTACATGAATTAGTTTACATCTTCAGAGTTGATTACTTGGTTCTGCCTGTAATCTTCAAGTTTGAGCCATCATTCTTGGAGGGAACTAGTCATTTTAGCAATAAAATCTAGAACAACTACTTTGACTGTAGACGCGATGAAGTCATTTCATGGATGTGCTTTGTACCATGAAGTCATTTCATGGATGCGATTTCGCTGGTTATCTAGTCTGCAATCATTACAGGTGAACATGTGGTGTTTGTCAGGATAGTTATGGTATTGTGTTTGGGGTTTTGGCAGGGGAGGTTCTGGTGATGTAATGTCTTCATAATTAGAAGGGTCTTGTATTGTGGGTTATGGATAAGAGGATTCTGCTGTTTGTTGGGTGAAAACTAGATGGATGTTCTAGTGTTCTATTTCAGTTTCACGTTCTGGTTGTAGGAATGAGGACAAAGAGGATGAATTGGTTTCTTTATCATCCTCTTTGTGGAAGGTTAAGTTTTCCAGGTTGGTGGAGATAAGGTTAATGGTCATTTGTGGTTGAGTTGTTGGTTTAGAAGGAGCTGAAGGAGATAATATAGTCAGAGTCGGAGGTGGATTCTCCTGGAAGGGTGTAAGAGGTGGAGGAGGCTGGTAATATTGTTGAGGAGGTGTTCGTGGTTGTTTTTTAGGTTTTGAAGGAGGTTGTGGTTTATGTCTTTGGAAAAACATGGAGTCTTTAAAGAGGTTGGTGTATATGGATAAGGGTTGGGAAATTTGGGGTAACACGGTTAGTGGTTGTGGAGAGACTAATATCCTGTTAAAAGAATGTGCGGGTGAGGGAGGAGGTTGTGTCTATTGGATCATGTACTTAAGAGAAACAAGCTGCTTCTTGAGACTGTCCATTTCTTATTGATAATGGCTAAAAAGAAGTTGATGATGGAGATGACTTATAATGATGTGATGAAGTTCTTCCATCATTTTCTTAAGTGCATCTATAGGTTGAAGTTCTTGCTATTTGGCAAGTTTTGTTTGAATCCTTATGGTCATGGCATCAAGTTTCTATAGGTATTGGTTTTGTACGACTGCGTTTTGTGATTGCTAGTTTAGTGCTGCTTCAGCTAGGGAGATTTGAGATGGTTGACCATCTGTAGTTCTAAAGGTTGAAGGTTGGACCTTCCATCCAGTTTTTTCTCTGGTGATTGAATTTTCTTGTGTTTGGAGAGGAGAGAAATCTTAGAGGTTTTGAGTTGTGAAAGGAGATTGAGAGGTTGAAGGTTGGAGAGCCATGATGGAAGAGTATATTTTCAACTAAAAAAATAGATGATCAAAATAGATGTTATGAACAATATAACAAATCATGTATGGAAAATATTTTTGAGAAGTATTTTGCAGTAATTTCGAAACATTATATCTGCTAAAATGATTTTGCAATAAAAACAAAACAACCGCTCTAATAAAAATACCTAATGGACAAGGATATCTGTTGGATATGAATTGTCTTAAACATATTTTTTTCTTGCATCATCATCGAATACGAAATATACGTTGCGAGTTTTTAGCTGTATGATATGGGAGAAATCAAGTCAAAATCCTTGAATATAAAAGCTTAGAAACTCGCTCCTTGAAATTGACAATTGTAAAAGTGACACGTCGAGATCATATATAGTGACTTGGTAGATTACATGAATGAGAATAGTTTGTTAGAGAAAAGCTAGTGCGTAAAATGGCGAGCGATTAGGTTGACAACTTTTGACACGACCCATCAACCTTGCACGAACACCATACGAAATTTGTAGGTTTGAGTTGAAATAAAATGACATGATTATTAAACAGGTGATACAACATTATACGATTATTAATCGTGTTGAGTTATGATTTATAGTTTTCGACACGTGAACCCATTTATGACACGATTAATTATTCGAGTAATAATATAGTGCTAACTCATTTAAAATTTAGTAAAGTTATTTTTATAGTTTTTTTCATTTTAAAAAAAATTGTAGTTATATTTATCCATTTTAAAAAGGTATTTAGTTATATTTTGAATAAAAATGATTAGCATTTAAGAAAATGTTATCATAAATATTATAAAAATAAATTAAAATATAAATAAAAAATATTAAATGAGTGACACGATTACAACTCGTTTAATTGTTTAATAATCATATCAAGTTATAATTTTTAATTCTTAACACGATTATTAAATAAGTCAGGTTCAAGTTGGTCTCTTTTAACACGACACGATATTATACGACACAAATACGACACAATAACTCGAATTATCACCTATAAGTGAGATTGCTTGTGCTTCACAAAGTTTGGAAGTTGAATGGAGTGAAGTGGAGTGTAAAAGAAATGGAATGAAACATGTAAATGGAGTGTGGAAAATAATGATTAAGATAAATTTGTTAAGATTGGTATATTATATGATGTTGCATTACCCGCTTTGGAGTCATTTGCTAGGAAAAATCACTTGAAAGTTTTCGGTAATGTCTAGGAGGGTGATGATTGATTTGAATTTTGACTTTGAGGTAGGGCCATAGAGGTGTAAAAACTTTCGCGGGTCGGGGTCAATTTTAAATTCGTTTTATCTAGCGCGTCGGGAATGAGGTACAACTCATCCCCAATTTTAAAAATGGGTTGGGGACAAGAATGACAAATCAGTCTCACCCTAGCTCGTTATAAAGTTTAGATTAAAAAAATAAAATTTAGTAAAAAAATTGGCCTAATATATAATATTTGTCATCTTTTAAGATAGAGAAATTTGTTATTTTTGAACTAGTCTAATATGCAAAGAAATTAATTTTTTGACTAGAAAAGAGGAAACCCATCTATTATTATTTAACCCAATATATTTTTGTTACATTAAATAAAGAGAAATATGTAATGCTAAGGTAAAAAAATTATATATATTTTTTATTTGATATTGTTGGAAGATGTGAAAATTTAATTTGTATTATTATTATTATTGTTGCGAACATATGAAAATTAATTTAATATATTTTGATAAAACAAATAATTCAAATTTTAATAATATAATTTTAAATTATCAAAATAAAAGTAACAAAAAAATTTCTTATGTACTTTTAATTTGGATATCAATTATTATTAGTAATTTGGATAAAAGTGTTTTTTTTTTGTTAGTAAGATATGAAAAAAAATTGCATTATTATTATCAAATTGAACATATAAAAAAAAGTTAATATATTTTGATAAAATAAAGAACCAAAATTTAATAAAATATTTTAAAATTTTAAATTATTAAATAAATTATTAAACAATGATGGGATTTGCAATCCCTTACCTATACCCAACTCGTTGCCAACCTATTTGAGTGATTGAAATGAGATGATTAAAAAACAAATAAGCGACATAGAAGATCACACTTTTATTGATAATTTTATATTAACAAACTAGAATATAATAAAAATAAAAAAAAGATAATTTTTGATTTATATAAATAAATTAAGATATGGGATGCTTTATAATTGGACTAATTAAAGACTGTTTTAATAGACCACTAACAAAAATTGTCAGTACTAAAAAAATGTGTGATTAAAATAAAATTATAATTTATTTATAAATATTATGCTTCTTGTTGGTTTTAAAAAATATAATCATTGGAATATTTAATAAATATATTTTTACTTTCAAAACTTTATGTTTGTCTTTATATACTCCATAATTATAATTAACAATCACAATATTTCGCTTTCAAGTAAGTTCTTTCGAAAATATATTTATGGTAAAAATTTCTCTCTTATTATTGTAATTACTATTAAAATTAGTTAATTTTAAAGTAAACGTGTATATTAAAAAAATAATATACACAAATTTATCTTTAAAAGTTTTCCCTATGGTAGTAAGATTCAAAGCCTTTTCTTTTGGATTGATCTTCACATATATCAATAATATTTTACAAAAAATTTAAATTGACATAATAAAATTATTTTTAAAATTACTCATTTTTGTAATTATGTAATTGTAAGTACGTAGATAATCCTTCAAAATCAAAAATTGATATTTGAAATTATTATTTATTTTCGAAGAAATTTTTTCTACAAACTTTTTTCTTTTTTAGAGAAATGCAATAACATTAGTGAAAGGAGAGGCGCGACGCGTGGGATCGTTTCTTGGGCGCATGACCGCCATGTGGAGGGAACTACGGCCCTCACACGGACCATGCGCAAAGCTCCTAAAGGATTAAGACATGTACATATGCATATTTTAAAAATTTAAACATTTTTAAACATAAATACAAAGTTAAGAAGTTATACTTTTTCAAGTTGTTATTCGGAAAGCAAGTTAATCTCCTCACTTTCTTTTAAGCGTATTCATACGTCAGATTGGCGAAGATGGTTCCAGTTTCATTTAGCTGTCACGCCCCGGCCCTAGGGTCCTCATGTAACAATCGTCACAGACCTTCAAGATACACCTCCTATATCCAACATGTATCACAAGAGCCTGTAAGACTATCAATTTAATACCACAACACCTGAAAATAGTTTATAAATACAATATCCCATCCATGCGAGCATAATCAAAGAATTGATCTCCGTGATTAATTCATCTACAACATGCATAATTTAAAATAAATATTAATTCAAAATATTTCATAAGGGTTGAACAAAATAAATATGTTATTACAGAATCATTTAGTTTACAAATCTCTTTCTCATATTCTAAATCCAAAAAAAATCCCAAAATAAATACATCTTTCCCAGAAAAGTACATATTCATTTAAAATACTTATCCAGTGGACTGAAACATAACTGTTAGTCAAGATAAAAGATAACCTACCTACTGTGGCGTATAATTTCTACTGCCACTAATAGTCCAACTAGGACAAGTGCTCCTAACTTGAAAGCTGAAATGTTAAGGGATGAGTATACAACCATACTCAGTGAGTAGACGCACACATACATAGATATACAAATATGCACACACATTTTAAAACATGATATTGGGATTTCATTATTTGCATGCTCAAAGTACATATATACAACTCATGTACAACAAATGTAACTGTAAACAATATAAATCTGGTCTGCATGCATTATAAACAACCAAACCAGGCTGGCCATAATATCCCAACTGCTACCTCAGCCTAGGTAATGTTGAAACCTATCAGTGAGCCTGTTATATATAAAAACCATATACAATGAAATCTTTATAAACATAAAAACCATTTCTTATGCATTACAAAATAAGTTAAGTTATATAAACATGCATTTCTTAAAAACCAGTCCATCTCACTAATGTTGGCCCGAGTAGTCATTTGGTGATACAGTAACTGTCATCGTCGTATCCGGCAAATACCTGAGATCCTTGTGAAGCTGTTAGGACTTCCCTTAGCGTCCCTTAACCTGTACCTAAGTGTATGGCACACAGTGAGCTTACCATGACTTAACCTTCCTTATACAGCCCCACTACGGCTCACTTACCTATACGGCCTCTTAAAGGTTCGTCTATAGGCTACCTCCCTGTATATATAGTAAATAATCGGCTCGAAGGCCATACAACTGGCCCACTGGCCATGTATCAATAACTGGCCTTAACGGCCTCTTCACCCATATACATGCATATTTAAAACAATTCATCATAATCATTTATCCACAATGATTTTTGAACATTTCAATAAAACAAGCCTCTCCGTCCATTTTCATGCATGTATATCTAGATAGTTGTAAAACCACAGACCAATCAATCAATACATCCCAATATCAAGTATAAATCACGTATATGTGTTTCATTTCTCATTTCATTTCATCATTTAAAAACACATGTTTACACACAAGTAATACATATAAATATTGCATGCATTTCTATTTACATAATATGTATGTATAAATCCACTCATTATAAATGGGAGGGTATCCACTCCCTCTAATTCTCCTCGCGCCCACTCGGCACTTCACTTGGGTTCTCGGAACCTAATACAACATGTATATACATATAAAAAATTCCATGATTTTTAATTAATTTATACACAATGATTTAAATGCGTGATTCGTGAAAAATATGCCTAAATGTTTGTAGTTAACACACGACATGTTACGAGGCTAATCTATCGACCATTTATCCGATTTTCAACAATTGAAATCCCATGGCTATTTAGTCCAAGTTTCACATTTTTCAGCTAAAACGAAAGGTTCACATTCCAATTCCACATTTTCGTTTTAAAATGAAACATGCCCATTCCAATTACTCATTCAACATATATATAATCATTACATACTCCTAAATATACTAAATCACTACAGAAAACTAGATCCCCTAAGCATTTAATTGAAATCTCTTCTGGTGAACAGTAACCCTAGAATCTAACATGCTTCAAATCGTACAAATTTTACTTGCATTGGGTTAAATGACTTAACAGGATGTTGTAAGAGTCCTTAAAATGTTAATTTTCTGTTCAATCAGCAAAATCCCTCATTTTGGTTCAAAACCCTTGATTTGTTCATTCTGAATCTTTGCTATTCTAGCCTAAATGTGACACCATTTGATAGAGAAGAAGCGTGGGAATCATTTGGTGGTGGAAGTTTCAAGTTTAATCGGAGGAAAAACGAAAAATCAAAGAGGGAAGTGAGAATAAGGGTTGTTTGTGTTTTATAGAGAGAGAAATGGAAATACGTAAATGGGGAAGTGCTGGGTTTGGTCTCCCCCTTGGGTATTTATAGTTGTAGGCGAAATGACCATTTGCCCGTCAAAATTCGCCTAAAAATGTTTGAAGTATTGATACTTTTAAATAAAGTATCGATTTGTTTGGGCTAGGTATCGATACCTTTGGTTAAGGTATCGATCTGTTCCTTAAAATCTCAATTCTAGAAATTTATTCAACCCCCGAGTATCGATACATTGCCTGCATGTATCGATCCGTTCCCTTTAATGTATCGATACCCTTTAGAAAAGTATCAATCTGGTCCTTCTTGTAATAAGTTTTGAACTCTCTGTTTTTTTATGGATCGATACTTCTCCTTCTTACGTATCGATCTCTTGGCCACGGATCGATACCCTCTTATAAGGTATCGATCTGTTCGATCAGACTTTATTTCCTAAGCTACTGGAATGAACATATCGATACATTATTTCATATGTATTGACCTTAGCTTATCTATAGGAAAGGAAGAGAAATAAAACACTTTCAATCTCTTTTGTTTCATTTCTTTTTGTTTCTCTCTTGTACTTCTTTCTCCCTTTTGTTTTATATTCAAAACAAAGCACACACTTAACTAAATCAAGAATGAAGCTCTTGGTTATCTTAAGGAAGAAATAACATCATTAAACTTAACACTTAAGTCTTCTTTACTTTATCAAATCCAAATTGAAATCAAATTCAATTCAAATTTAAATTCACCATATACATATGTTACTTTTATGCTTTTTAATTTATCAATTGAATAAAGCCATGCCATGTGTCAAGCTACGATAGGTGTGTTTAATTAACATTAATCAAATTAATGCAATAATATAATATATTAATCAAATTAGTATATTAAAGCAAGAGAGAGAAAGATATATAAATTATATTATTACTTTAATAATATAATATGTAACTATAATATAAATATTTTATATTATTACTTTAACAATATAATAAGTAATGATTATTTTATATATTTATATATATTACTTTAATATATAAAAAGTAATAATTACTTTTTTGATATTTATTATTATATTAATATAAAATATATTTATTATTTTATGATTACTTTAATCATTATTAAAGTATTAAATTTTAACCATTAATTTAAAATGAATGGACAAGATTTAATTAAAGGCTTGATACTTGGCAATATCATATGGTGCCACATGTCAATCAAGGAACTATTTGATTAAATAACATTTAAATAAACTCATTTATTTATTAATATCTTTATATCTTTTTCAATATTATATAAATTCGCAGATCGTATTTATGTTATTCCATAAATTAGTGAAATATATTTCTCGTATACGGGTGCTAGTGCGTCGTAGCAGGGAAATATATTCTTTAGAACAAAGAATCAAATTGCTATCCGATCAAAATATTAGAATAATATCATTAATTAATTAATGATTCAATTATTATCATCATCAAGTAACCGACTAATATGTGTGACCCCTTCGGTTCATTGTGAGCTAGACATGGATAGATACGAAATCTTTCGTATCTCTTTGGTACAACTCTTTGTAACTAAAGTTTTTAATGATTATGAGTGACTTCTAGTAAGATATCATGACCCTCAGATACAAATGAATAAATATATCAAATAAACCCATATAGTCGTACATGTATGTAGTAAAGTCCATTTGCTGTCGACTTCCGATCGAGTGTGGGTCATGGTATCGTCAAACCCCTAACTCAATCATAGGATTAAAACTTCATTCATATACATGATTTATATATCCGCAAAATATTTTTTCAAACATACATGCTTTGGCCAAAGACTTTATTTCAGCATATGGCAGTTTCACTTAGGATTTCAAGCTCCAACATTTGAGCCAGCAGACTCCATCATGGTTATCAACTGTCTTCATACACTTAAATACATTACTAGCAAGTTTCTTTCACCAAGCATGACTAGTCCGAAGCAATATATATAAGTAAATGATGTGCCTTAGTGGAAAGGGCAGCCGTGACACCTCAGGTTATAGAACTAGTAGTACATTAGTACGATTGTGTGACGTACATTGACTGTAGATAATCACCCATGTGATTCATCACGTTTGGTCACAATCAGTAACATGTTCATCAATGTATTACCCATGTTTATGCTCTTGTAACATGGGACTCATTGTAAACTATGTTCTTTGAATAAAGGGGTAAAATAGGTATTTAATGATATCTATTATCACACATGCATTATACAAGATTAATTGGCATATCAACGTGGCATAGGTGAATTTAGATTCAAGTTTAATAATGAGAATACAATAAAATTGAAAATATAATTTGAAATTTTTCATAAGTTGGGTTTTCGCATATTGTCCTATGCTAAAGCATAGCGATCTTGCTAGTCGGACAATGAGCTGGGTCAAGGGGCAGCACCCTTGCGAGGGATCGGGGAATTGATGTTAGGGAATGAAAAGAAATGAGTCAAAAATTTATCATGAGCAGGAAGAGATCAATAACTGGAATGGAAGTGTCGATACATTAAGAATGCATGTCGATATTCATTGAACAGATCGATACCTACGAAGAAAGTATCGATACTTAGCAAGTCAAAGACTTGGGAAGAAATTACAAGTCAATCAGATTGATACACATAGAGAAAGTATCGATACATTTCGAAACAAATAGTTCAAAAATAATTACAAGGTGAACTAGATCGATACCTTTATCAAATGTATCGATACATTGCTAGACAGAGAGTTCGAAAATAATTACATATTGAACCAAATCGATACCTTTAACAAAGATATCGATACATTAAAAAGAGAAGGATCGATTCGTAAAGGTAAATGTATCGATACTCGAGATTGAATGAATTTCCAGAATCGAATTTTTTAGGAACGGATCGATACCTAGACCAAAGATATCGATACCCAGCCCTAAAGTATCGATACATTATTTAAATGTATCGATACATACACCAATCAGGGTAAAATTAGATGGTAAATTTGGTCTTTGCACCCTCTATTATAAATATCCAAGAGAGGGGAGTCGACCCTAGTATCTTCTTCACTCGTTTCTCCCTCTCTCACTTTCCAAATACCTCTCTTGTTCTCTCATTTGGATTTGACCAAATTTTCTCAAATACTTGGCTTATTCTTACAATGTATGTTGCCTAGTGAGTAATCCTTCCTCTCTTCTACAAGTTGGTACTGATTTTGGACGGGAAATCGTAAGGGAGAATATAGGGTTCCAAGGGATTTGGGAGTTTCGCGTTTAAACACCAATGTGAGATTAATACAGATTTCTACAGGCTAAAGGTAAGCCTATAAACCCATTCTAAGTTCAATTTGATGGATTTAAGCATACTAGGATTCTAGGGTTCACTGTTCACCCGAATAATCCACCCAGATTGACGCATAGGAAACATATATCAAGTAGAATTGCAATAATTAGAACTATAAAATGCTAAATAAGTGTAAAATAACACTTGGAATATGTATAACCCATTTTAGATGAAAATGCAGAATTTGAAGTAATTACGGCTATGAGATTCTATTGTTGGGAATCGCCTAAATGACCATCGTTAGAATGCATCGTATAATTATATGTACTAAACTAAGGAATTTTAGACATGAAAATCGCAAACATTGTATTTAATGCATAAATATTAATTATTTGGAATATCAAAATTCATGATGATATATATATATATATATATATGTGATATTAGGCGTCGAGCATATGAGAGAGGGACATACTAGACGTGATGATTAGTGCGGGAGTGGTGACCATCCATTTTTCAGTGAGTGGAACTATTTTTACTTGTTTTTCTGCTTTTGAAATACTTTACGGAGCTTATAGTTTTATGAATTATGAATTGATTTATTTATCGTTGATTTGAATTAAATATGAATGGCCTATGGTTTGAATGAATATGTGATTGGCCAGGAGGCCAAGTTTGATATTAAAAATACATGGCTTGCAATAATGTTGAAAATGAAATGATTATAAATGTTTATGTAAATGAATTTGATTGTGGCTTTGTATTGGTGATATAGCCGAAGAGTCAAGTTGGTATATGACTGTAGCTATAGGAAAGTAGCTTAGGGACGGACCTATGAAAGACCGCCTAGGTGAGTGCGCCACAGGTAGGGCAATTGTATGAGTGGATGATGATATGGAGTTGCCCACCTATGGGATTGATAATGATAGTCATGAGTATCACCATATGACTATTCGAGATCAACGTCAGTGGTGGGCCAGTTTTAGAAATTGAGCATATAATTTTATACCTAAAGAACTGTTTTAATAAATGAGTATCGTTTTTTGTGTATAAAATTCACTAACGGTCTCTAGGCCAACGTTAATGGTGGGCCTTAAGAGAGGCTGCCTAGGTGAGTAAACTACAGATGGTGCAGTTGTATGGGTGAATGATGATATGGAGTTGCCCACCTGTGGGATTGACGATGACAGTCATGAGTATCACCACATGACTACTCAAGGCTAATGTCAGTGGTGGGCCAGTTTTAGAATTTGAGCATATATTTTTTTACTTAAATAACTATTTTAATAAATGAGCATTGTCTTCTATGCATAAAGCCCACTGATGGTATCGGGATTACCACGGTCAAGGTAACCACTAGGAAGAGAGCCAACCCAGTGATTTTGTATAACATGCCATGTTTTATCAACATAGAATTGTTTTATATGCATTAATAAATGTTTTATTAAACTGTATTTTTATCAACTCACGGAATATATCCACATATACTTACCCCCCTCACCTTCCAATTTTCAGGAGATCGAGATTAAGAAGTGCATTGTGCAGGTGGTAGTAATCAATAAAAGCTGTAACACCCTCAGGTATTGGTGATATTCTCAACTCACAGACTTGGACAAATTAGTTCACCAGGTATCTTTTATAAAACTTTTTATGTTTGTAATTATGAACAAAAAAGATGTAATTTGATAAGTATTTTACATTTATCTTAAAATTAAATATATCTTCATTATGGAATGATTTAAATACTGTCTTAGAGAGACGTGTTTATGTGAATGTGTTTATGAACTGTTTTGGAAATTGCTTTGAGATGCATGTAAACATACATAGGGGATAGGTACCCAACCAGTCTTACAGGCTTGAAGGACATGTTCAGGGATTAAGAATGTGTCTCGAAGGTCTGTGGTGGTTGTCACGTTTGGATCCCACGGGTGGGGGCGTAACATTCGTCACCCAACTATTAACAGTCAATACTAATCATTGGTAACATCAAATATATCAGTCATGCAATGTTATATTCTTATATGACATTACCTCAACTAGGAACTGATTCGGATGTATTTAAATTAGAGACTCTGTACTCATATCTATAACTCTTTGTAGATAGAATCTTAACATCATAATATATTATAAGATCTCATTCTGTATTTTATATACAATATAAATTAGCAACTGAATATGCAAAATGATATAAAAGCTATTTTATTAATAGTAAATTAATTTACAACTAATTAAATATATATATATATATAAAGAATGATATCTCTGAACCATATGACACGATTGGTTCTAGAGTATATTCCCAACAATTAAACTAAAGACTTTCATAAATATTTTGAAATTATTCTGCAATAGATTTTATTTTATTTTTATTTTTGGGTTCTTTTTTGTTATACAACAAAACCAATTGATAAAAAAATACTGTTATAAAATAGTAATTATTTATAAATGTTAGAGATACAGTATGAGACGTAAGTAAAGTCCAATAGGTTGTGGGCCCAAAATAAGATACTATAAAGAATGAAAGAAGGGCCTGAAGCCTGGCTCGATCCAAAAGACATTATCAAGGGAAAAATAAGAACCTTAAGCATAGTGAAGGTCGAGACCTCTTAGGGTTAGATAAAGACCTTGAGTTTAAAATCCAATCCCTATTAGTGTATGTCCTAGAAACCATTTGCGTTGTCAGTTTTAGGGCTTGTGAATATTGTAATATTTATAGAATAAATATAAAAAAGAGTTCTTTATTCACATATGTATGTTGCTTCTTTTATTTATTCATGTTATATAATAAAGTATGTACGTGGATTATTCAGATAATTTATTTAATAGTTAAATAAAATTATCCAATTTGTTCTCTATAGAAGTGATATAGACTGGGCATCAATATCATATAGTAGACATACTAAATACAGCCTATGAATATCATAAGATAATATTAGTAATGGTGATAATGAAAGTCATGTGACAAGGGTATTAGTATAGATTTATAGTTAGAGAACTATTTATCAAATTTGACCAAAGAACGATAAATCACATAGTATGCATGTAATCGATGATTTATCGAAACGATTATTTTAATGTGCAATGTGATCTTTTGACCTGAGACGTCAAAGTCAGATTTTATATGAACACGCATAGTTCATATGGTATATAAGTATAAGACTAATCATATCTTGTATGATAAAACTGGTTTGATTATGCGTGGTTTATATAAGAATTCAGATGATAGTCAAGATGAGATTTGTTGACTCGTTCAAAAGAATTGAGTGTTTTCGCTAACTTTATTCAGGTTCGAGTTCCTAAACGAATATCGATTAATGTTTGAAACCAAATATTTAATCAAAGCAAAATAAATGCCACATGAACATTTCATAGAGGCAAGTTCAAAACATATTGATTGACAATTCAAAAAATATCCAATTTAGGCTTTTGATATTCTATGAACCTTAATTTGATTAGAATTAGACAACATAAAAATTTTAACCACACGGTATGTATAATCCAAGTAAGGGTTGATGAAGAATTATTTCATTGTGGATTACAGACTATGACGTCTTGCTAGATGCTTACCATGGTCGTTGAGTTTCGAATTATTTAGATATGATTCACTGCTAATTCATTTTGAACTTTCATGGTCACACCAATATTTTTAAACTTTTAGAAGCTATATGTGAGAGAGAAAATTATTCATAAAAGGTTGGCACCTTCGGAAATAATTTAATAGGCTAAAAAATTAATATATGTGTATATATAAGTGTTATATATGTTTGTATATTTTTTTTAATTAGTTAAAGAATTATGACATTTATATATATATATATATATGTAATTTAAAGTAAATTACATATACTTAATTGTCATTTTGATAATTATCCATAAGCCAATTGGTAATTGTTGCCATTAATTTTGTAAATTAATTAAATATTAATTAATTAAAATTACCTGTCAAATTTTTAATGGTTAAGAATTAATAAACATGTAAAAATAATGATTAATTAGATTAATCATGGCTTAATATGATTAGTCAAAGTATTTTAACATTTAAAAAGTTAAATATATATTAATACAATTGGTCCAAATGTTTTAAGCATTTGGTAGTTAAATGTGTTTAATTGTTATTGGTCAAAATAGTGTTATTTTGGCATAATATTATTGCACCAAATGTATTAATCTTGATTGGTTAATACTAAAGAATAATTATCAAATGAAAAAGTTAGAAAATTTTGGAAAATCATTAGCTCTCCCACCATGCAAGGTTCGGTCATATAGAGAGAATAAGAAAAAAAAATTTCTTTCAAATTTCCATGGAAGAAAAATATTTTCTTTAAGCTTCCAAGAGTTTTTGAAAGTGTAGATTGAAGAGGTTGTATGTGTTTATAACTTATCTTCATCAAATTAAAATTTGGAAAAGGTAAAAACTTCAAAAACCATAATTTTTATACATATATGTTGATTTATGTGTTAAAACTTAAATTTATACATGTTTTAGGTCATAGAATCCTACAATCCCGAAACCCCCCTCCGCCTATGAGGTCTCAGTTACAGACTTGATACACCCGTCTCTCCCATCTCTTCTACAATTTCTCTTTCGAGTTTTATCATGACCTTGTGTGGCTAAACTTTTATAATTGGTTAAAGGAAACGGAAGCCTCGGAATTAATAAAAATGTGAGATATATTTTTTTTATTCAATTTATGCTTAAGTGTTGGATATTCTTCTATGCTTATTTTCATGATTGTCTCGTTTAATTATTAGGAGGCCTACTAGTTTATTATTCATTGTAATCTGCTGCTAGGTTAGAAATTAATTCCGAATTATTTGATCCCTCTAATTTGTGAAGCAATTAAGATTTAACAATTTGCTGCGTTAGAAATATTTAAATCTTAAGAAGAATGCTCGACTAAATTAAATGCAATCGCTTGTGCTTGTATTGTTTAGCTTCATTGATTTCTCTAATTCCTTAATGCTATTACTAGATTAAACCTTAACACTTGTCTTGGTTATTTAGTGGTTAGGGTTAATCAGATTGCTTTTTTTCTAATTAACAATGACTAAGAGAGATAGGAAAATAATTCCAATGATGAATATTCAAATTGTGAATTGATATATTTGCATCAATGATTAGTTATAAAATTTCGATGGTGGATGTTCACTTAAACTAAGGTTTGTTCTTGTGATTAATTTTAATATGTCAATTTGAATTGTTTCTTAGTTGTTTTTTTTTAAA
>JAXCLQ010000346.1:31734-54282 GCA_035584115.1 Cedrela odorata
ACTTACACTACCACATGTATTTTTTAGGAGTATAAGTTTTATTTCTGGTTGCCTACGACAGCAAACCAAATTTTGGCGCCGTTGCCGAGGAGTAATTCTAGTTGATTTTTTTGTGCTTATTGTCATCATTATTTCGTTCTTGAAATTTTTGAAAAATGAAAATCGTTAGTTTGCAATAGTTATGGTTTCGGCAGAATTCTGATTTCAATAGAATTAAGTATTAATGATATAGTTTTATGAAGGTTAACAACATTATGAGCAAGACTAGTAATCCTTTAGAATACTAGCCCCACCCTTACAAGGCTAAATTCCATTGATTTATAGGGTTTTTAGGCATTTTTGTGTTTTAGCATATAGTTTTTTTGGTTTATTTTCGTTACTCTAGATTTTTCATAATTTGTTTTTCATGGTTTATTATAATTTCCTTGATTTATTATGACTGTAACTTGATCTTTGAATGAAGGTGATTTGCAGTGTAATTTAGAAACAAAGAGAACTTTATGTATGTTAAGAAAGAAAGCTCGGAGAAATTTCAAGAAGAACGATCTAGCACTTGATCTTTATTTGTTAGTGATTCTAGTTTATAAGAGGAGGAAGTCATGTGTTACACCCCATTCCATAATTACTCAATCAATCATGATTATATAATACTACATCATTTCATATAAAGAGTATTACTATTACATGATTCTTAATTGTCTACCATTTCATAATTCCTTACATATACAAAGAGTTATCTACATAACTAGTTCTCAATATTATAATTACTCCATTAACTACCTATAACCAAAATTTTTTCTACGCCTAACTACTTGCGTACGCCTCATTTCTTCCTTCATAAATATTATTATCGAGAAAATAAAATTTTTACAATAAAATATGAGATACAATCTCAATAAGTAAACTATGCAAGTTTTTCACATGTCGATGTGATACTGAACATATTTATTTCTTTTTTAAAGCAATCATATTTGCTCAAACGAATCAATGAATTTTCAAACTTTCTAAAAATACATGAATTCATTCATATTTCAAACATTTTTAGAATGGCTCAGTCAGTTAGTGTCACCTACACCCACGGTGACCCGAATTCAGAACGTGATCACGTGTTCTGTTTAAAACAGATATTTTTATATCGATTATAACAGAAACGTGCATTACGCGTTAAATATAATTCTTACTAGCTTGCGAGTCCCACATTTGTTATGAGACTCGGCCAGATAAGAATAAACATTAACTAAGGACTAGAGCTATAAAACACATTTTCATTCATAACTTTACACATTGACAACATATTCATTATTCATTTCATAAATGCGATATTGGTATACAAAAAATTAAAATCCACAATTTTTAATAAATTTTTTTTTATAAAGCCAATATCGACCTACCAAAATATTAAAATTCATAATTTTCATCATAATATCAAAATATGCTCGAATATTGCATGATTTCAAAAACAGTAAAAATACATGCATGATTTACTTATTACAAGGGAAAGATAATCACTCTCACTAATGATCCTCCGGCTTAACTTGGTCATTCTCTTGGATTCTCGTAGTATAATACCACAAATATATAAATAATGTATTCTACTATTCAATTAATCAATTTAAAAATTTGAAATGCAATATTCGTGGAGTTTGTGTCTAAAATTTCTTAGTTTAATGGATTTCATTAACTTTAACTAACTAAGGTTATTTTTCTCAATTTTCAACAGTGAATTCTCACGGCTAACTTATTCTAATTCACATTTTTGCCTAAGCAAACAAATGCGGTTTTGATTTAAATACTATAACAAAACAATGTTTATGCGAAGTTACTATAGCAAAAGACTATTCATGCTGGGGTTAATATAGCTAAAGGATTGTTTATACTGGATTACTGTAGCAAACAATTACTGTTCATATTAAAAGCACTATAATTAATTCATATTTACTATAGTATATTTAAAATTACTGTGTACTCGAAAAAAAATACCCAAATTCATTCTCACAAACATTTCAATCATTGCCAAATCAATTAAATACTACATTTTCTATTTTAATTCAACACTATATAATATTTTTTTAACACAAAACCAAGCGTAAATTTCTTAGATGAACAGTAACTTAAATTTTAATTCATGATCAAAATCTAAAATTTAAGCTTCTAGCGTGTTAAATGACTTACCAGTAACTGAAATTTAAAGGAGAATCGTTCGAATTCGAGGTAATTTGACTGAAAATTGTGAGAGAGAGGGAGAAAATGGTTCGGTTTAGAGAGTGAGACGAAGAGGAAGGTATGCATGAAAGGAAGGAATGACCAATTTGTTTTATTTTGGTATGTCAAATTTTAATTTGGCCCTTATTCTTTTTAAAATTTTAAAAATTGCCCAAAACTTTAAAAAACTTTTGTTTAGTCTCAATTAATAGTCCAAAATTAATCTAAGCACTATTTCCTTCATCCAAATTCACATATAACTCAATTTTATGATATTAATTTTGGCCTTAAATAAATAATACTATTTTGAGTCCAAAATTCAATCATTCCCCCAAAAATTCTAAATTATATAAAATTTTAATTAACCAACTAACAAAAAAAATTGATTAAATTTCTTAAATACTATAGATGTTATAGTTACGAAATTTTAAAATTACGGGTGATACATTATGGCTGGAAATCGAACTTTGAAAGAGCTTGCCACCCTTGATTTGAATCAACAACCATTATGCATAACGTTCCCTACTTGTTATACAAAATCGTAAGTGTACAAGTCGAACAAGTGATAAAGTGATGAAATGAGTATCGTCCCACGATAATTGTTGTAAAATTAATTCCCAAAACTTGAAATAACCCCAATTTTATTTGGTGAATGAAGATTGATTGGTAGAAAATTAAAAGTAAATTTAAATGAAAATAAAATAAATGAGATTAAATTAATAAGCTAAAAACTCTAGGGTTATGATTTCACTTTAACTAATTAGTTTCTCCTATTTGTTATTTTTAACAAGAATTAATTATTTGGTTGCTAGTTGAGTATCCCTAAATTATTCACATAACCTCTCTCGAGGTCTAAAGAAAATACCCTATAAAGCTTAATTGTTATGTTCCCATATAAAGTTAAAACATTAAATGATTCATTAAGATTGATGAATTAAGCTATATTCCCATATAAAGTTAAAACATTAAAGAATTCATTAAGATTGATGAATTTCTTTTAAGAATAATACAAACCATGTAGGTATAGTCCTATCCTACATGTAATTTATGACATTCAACACAATGAACTAAAACACATAAATTAGCTTTCGCTATCATTATTCAACTAAATAGTGATCAATTATTTAGAAGCATTAAGAGTAATATTGGACGCATCAACCAAAATAGAAAATTCATAATTAAATTAAACAAAGGGTCGGAGCATTAAAGTTAGGTTACATTATAACCCTAGAAAAATAAATCTACTTCATAACAAAACTAAATACAACAAATATTAAATTACAAAATATAATAAAAGATCAGGAAAACTTAGTGGTTTGAAGTTTCGCCGTAGAGTTTCCTCCTTTACTGTACTCCTCTTCTCCAAGCTTTCTCTCTCTCTAATGTCTTGTGCTATTCTCCTCCTCTATGTTGTGTTTCAAAATCAAAGCTAACTTACTAGCACAACCTTCATTGCTCACTATTTATACATGGAAAAACTATGAAAATGAAGAATTAAATAATAATGCCAACAACCACTTAACATTTAAGTCTTTTTATTTATTCAATTCCAAATTGAATAATTCTTCACCTAATTCTCCACTTAAATGAATGATTTCAATTTATCAATGTGTCACACACACATGCCTTTTATTCATTAAATGAATAAAAACTTACCAAGTGTCAAACAATGATACATGAATTCTAAATAATCATTAAATGACCGTTAATCATATTAATGCTTCATTATAATATATTAATCTTATTAATATATATATATATATATATATTTCCACTAATGATTTCTTTAATCAAAATTAAAGAATTAAATCTTAACCATCAAATGTCCATTCATTTTGAATTAACGGTTAAGATTTAATCAAAAGGTTTGATATTTGATAACATCACATGATGCCACTTGCCAACCAAGGAACCATTTGATTACATAACATTTATATATTCAATAATGAATAAACTCATTTATTCATTAATATCCGTTTTCCATCAGTTTTATTCTCAAAAAATAAAAAATACAAAGAGATGTAATAATTTATTTAATAATAACAAAATTAACAATATTTAAATTAAAATTTAGGTTTAAATAAATAAAATAATACTATAAAAATAGATTTATCACTACTATAGATGTTACTACTACTTTTGAATTAAAATGTAGACTAATATATCTCTTGCTTATTTTTCATGGCCTTATAGGTGAAGATCCTCACAAGCATCTAAAGGAGCTTTATGTGGTATGCACAAGTGTGAAACCCACGGGGGAGACTGAAGAGTAAATTAAATTAAGAGCCTTTCCGAAGGATTCGGCTAAGGATTAGCTCTATTATCTACCATCCGGGAGTATTATCACATGGAATGAGATGAAGAAGTTATTTTTGGAGAAATATTTTCTAGCTTTTAGGGTGGCCGACATTCGAAAAGAAATTTGTGGTGTAAAGCAGCATAATGGAGAGTTTCTACACAAATATTAGGAACGTTTCAAGAAATTATGTGCAAGTTGCCCCCATCATCAAATTAGTGAGCAGTTACTTATCTAACATTTCTATGAGGGTTTTCTACCTACTGATAGGAGCATAATTAATGCCACTAGTGGAGGAGCTTTGGTGGATAAAATTCCTGAGGCCGCGAGAAACTTGATTGCAAATATGGCGACCACTTTCAACAATTTGGCACAAAGGTTGATCCTCTATCAAAGCATGTTAATGAGGTAAATATTTCCTCAATTGAACAACAAATTGTGGGTCTAACTTCTTTTGTTCGTCAAATGGCTATAAGTAATATGCAAAAGGCAAAGGCTTGTGGGATTTTTACAGTAATAGGGCATCCAACAGATATGTGTCCAACTCTTCAAGAGGAGTCGATTGAGCAAGTGAATATGGCGGGTGGATTTCCTAGACAACGCAAAGGAAGTATGATCACTATTCGAGCACGTATAACTTGAGATGGAAGGAGCACCCCAATCTTAGCTATGGGATCCACAAAGAAATCAGTCGTAAGTCAAAACAGCCCAAGTTACCAGCAATATAAATAGCCATACCTCCTAGACAACAAGCGGGCCAAACTTCTAATTGTGGTATGTCTTTATAAGATATTGTTAAGTCTCTTGCCACTAATACTTTGCAATTTCAATAAGAGACAAAAAAATTTCAACAAAAAGCGAGGGTGAGTATTCAAAGTTTGAATAATCAGATGGGTCAGATGGCAATTACAATTAGTAGGCTAGAGGGGCAACGTTCGAGGAAATTACCCTCTCAAACAGTAATAAATCTAAGAGGAAATGCAAGTGCAATTATTTTGAGAAGTGGTAAAGAGGTTGAGATTTTAGTAAAGACAGCCTCTGCATTTTAGAAGTAAGAAAAGGAGAAAAACGTTGTTCCCAATGACGATGATGCACCTAAGCATAAGTTTATACCTTTTTCTGACTATAAACCAATATCTCATTTTCTTCATTCTTCAGCATAATCTAGAAAAAATGGACAAAATAAAGATTTATATAAGACATTTCGTAGATGCGAGGTAAATATTCCACTTTTAGACGCTATTAAACAAATATCTCGTTATTCTAAATTTGTGAACCCTGTCCTTCGATCAATGAGTAATTTCAATTATTTTCTTTCTCTTGGAATTTAAATTTATGAGGTTAGACTTTTGAGAAAATGAAATTATTTTAAGTTAGATAAAGTAACCAAGTAAAAGAAAATTAAAATAATTGATTTTGAACTTAATTGCAAAGGTTTCGAAATATTTAAGATTATTTTGGAATTTTTCAAAGGATAAGTTAGAATACAGGATCGTGGACTAAATAGCAAAAATCAAAAATTTATTTTTTTGGTTTTATAGGGACTAAAACAAAAAAAAAAAATTAAAGTTTTGAGCTATTTTTAGAAATTTTTTAAAAATTCATTTTCTTCTTCTTATTTCTCTCACACAAAGAAGCTTGTTTAAAACAACCAAACTGGGCTGTCCATATTTTCTCGACTACTACATTGGCTGTGGCAATGTCAAAATTATCAGTGAGTCTTTCATGCATAAAATCATATGCAATAAATTCTTTATAAAATATAAAACTATTTTCCACGCTCGGTAAAATCATTTATTTTTCGTAAAGCATGCATTTATAAAAATAATCGTCTGTCTCACTTATATTAGTCCTAAGTAGTCACTTAGTGATACGAGTGAGTGTCCTCGCAATCCGTCAAATCCAAGATATCCTTATCAAACTGTCAAAACTTTTTATAGGGTTTTTATAACCGTACATATGTGCACGGCACACAGTGGGCTTGTCATGACCTTTTGCCCTTATACCAGCCCTACTGCGGCTCCACTCACCTATGTGACCTCTTATAAGTCTATCCATAAGCTACCTCCCTGTAGCTACAGTCAATAAATCGGCCCACTAGTCATATAACAATATTTGGCCTTATCGACCTCATCACCAATATACTTATGTAAAACAAATCATTTTCAATCAATGATTATAAAATATATATATTAAATTCGGCCTCCCCAGCCATTTCAGCGTGTATATCACAAAATTTTTAATAGCAGACCACATAAGCAAACATTCCAATATCAATGTAAATCAATTATAAACATGTTCATTTTATATTTCACTTTAACAAGAAAAACTGCTTGTTTAGCACATAAGCATACATATAAGTATAACACACATATATTTACATATTTACATATTTACGTATGTATAAATTTACTCACTATAAGGAGAGGGTAACCACTTCTACTAAGGGTTCACATGCCCACTCAGTCATTTTCTTAGGTTTTTGATGCCTAATACCATTCATATATATATATATATATAAATCATGAACTCCATAATTCAAATAATTATACTATAATGCATGAAATGTAATACTCATGGAAAACGTGACTGATTTGATCTTGAATGATCATGATTGATAATGATCCCAATGATGGGAGAAAATGATTTGTAAATTGTGATACAGATTTTGATAAAGGAAAGTCTTACAGGCTCTCTTAATGTATTCAAGGTGTAAATGGTGTATCATGAGTGTTTATGGTAGTTGTCATAGGTGGACCTTAGGTTTGTGGCATGACAAAATTCTTAAAAGAACAGTGCACAATTAAAAGGAAACATAAAGGATGTGAGAAGGTAAGAGTAAGGGAGAACGTTTATGCAATTATTTAAAGAAAACTCTCTACAAAGTGTAAAGATCTAGGTATGTTTGCTATTCCTTATAGGATATGTAACATTAGATTTGAGAAGGCCATGATAAATTTATAAGCTTTTATTAATGTCATGCCATATTCTATATATGCTTCTTTGAAACATGGACCTTTGAATAAAACTAGTGTTGTGATTCAATTGGCTAATAAATATAATGTCTATCCTAAGAGTGGAGTTGAGGATGTTCTTGTTCAAGTTAATGATTTGATTTTCCTTGCTGATTCTATGTGCTTGATATGAAGAATGGTGATCAAATTGCTCCTATTTTGTTAGAAAGACTATTCTTAATGACATCCAAGACTAAGATAGATGTTCATAGTGGCACACTTACATTGGAATTTGATGGTGAAATTGTTAAGTTTAATATTTATGATGCCATGAAATATCTTAGTGATGATAATCTTGTTTATTTTATTGATGTGACTGATTCTTTAGCATAAGAAGCTTTTGAACTTGATGGAAAGATGGATTGAAAATTGCTATCAGTAAGCATCTTGAGAGAGAGAACGAGGAGTTAGCCTCACTGATTTGCAAGAAATTGTTGCAGCGTTAAATGATTTTTCAAAGTTACAGTGGCCAGGTAATGTTCTTTATATTACGTTACCAATTTCTAATGAGAGACCTTTACCCTTTATTTTGCAAGCCCTTACTCTAGATTTGAGGTCTCTCCCCATTCACCTCAAGTACGTGTTCCTTGGAGATGAAGGAACGTTACCAGTGATCATCTCCAATAAGCTTAGTGCACCATAAGAAGAAAAGCTTGAGCAGGTCCTTAAGAAGCATAAGACGACTATTGGTTGGACAATTGCAGATATTAAAAGAATTAGTCTGTTTGCATGCATGCATCGTATCTTACTTGAAGAGGGAGTAAAACCTTCTCGTTAACCACAAAGAAGATTGAACTCGCTAATGATGGATGTAGTGAAGAATGGGATTTTCAAACTTCTTGAAGTTGGAGTAATTTATCTTATTTTGAATAGCAATTAGGTTAGCATGGTTTAAGTTGTTCCTAAAATGACTAGAATCATTGTTGTGAAAAATTATAATGATGAGTTATCTTACCCGTGTTCAGAATAGGTGGTGGGTTTGTATAAATTATAGAAAATTAAATGCTGTAAGCCGCAAAGATCACTTCCATTTACCTTTTATTGATCAAATGCTTGAAATGTTAGCTAGTCATTTTTACTATGGTTTCCTTTATGGTTATTCAAGTTATTTTCAGGTTAAAATTGCTTCGGAGGATCAAGGAAAGACAATTTTTACATGCCCATTCGGAACTTTTGCATATTGTCGCATGCCTTTTGGCCTTTGCAACGACCCAGCCACTTTCTAAAAGTGTATAATTAGTATATTTTCAGATTATATTGAGCATATCATAGAAGTCTTTATGGATGATTTCATAGTTTATGGAGACTCATTTGATAATTGTTTGCATAACCTTACAATTGTTCTTCAAAGATAAATAGAAACTAACCTTGTGTTAAATTCTAAAAAGTCAATTTATAGTGGAACAAGTTATAGTTTTGGGACATGTTGTTTCATCTAAAGGAATTGAGGTAGATAAATCAAAAGTTAATATTATTCAATCTTTGCCTTATCCTACTAGTATGAGGAAAGTTCGTTCTTTTTTTGGACATGTAGGTTTTTACTGAAGATTCATTAATGACTTCTCCAAAATAACATTACCTCTATGCAAATTACTACAAAAAGATGTGGCCTTTGAGTTCAATGAGACTTGTAAACAAGCATTTGATAACTTGAAGGAACTATTGATTTCTACCCCAGTTATCTAATCCCCTAACTAGAGCGTTCTCTTTGAGATAATGTGCGACCCAAGTGATTATGCAATAGGCACTGTTTTGGGTTAAGGAATTGGAAAAGCATCTCATGCCATTTATTATGCTTCAAGAATTTTGAATGATGCCCAAAGAAATTATTCTACCACTGAAAACGAACTTTTAGTTGTTATTTTTGCCTTAGAAAAGTTTCAATCTTATTTACTTGGTACTAAAGTCATTGTTTACTTTAATCATGCAGCTCTTCATTATTTGATGACGAAGAAAGAGGCAAAACCACAATTAATAAGATGAATACTTCTCTTGAGTGAATTTGTGTAACATCCTCAAATTCGGAGATGTTATCGGCAGGTGACAAAATCCACTATCACCCTAAGCCTCTCTTTCTGTCTATCTATCTGGGCACACATTGGTCTTGTATGTAAATAGTAACAATCTCATACACATATACAGAATTCATAAGGGTAATACATCCAACCATGAACTATATGAACCATAGTATTCTACAATGTATAACATATTACAATACATACTGAAAGTATACTCGATTCCAAAGTATGACTTCATCTATAATATGCAAGACATTCTGTGCATAATAGATCCAAATGCCCTAGTGACTGCTGTGTGTATCTTTTTCTCCGCTAGTGTCTTCTTTCTACTGTAATTTCTCTCTTTTTAACCAAATATTTAACCTGCAAAATTAAAAAAATGAGGGAGAGTCTAGAAAGACCCAGTGAGTGGATATAATATAAATGGAAAAATAGTAATGTCAAAAAATCAAATTCTTGCTATAATAATTTTAAATTAAAGCTATAATCAAAGACATATTTAAAATTTTGTTGTGCTAAAATTCATTTATGAAAGACATCAGCGTAAACATGACTTGCTGTAATAAAGTTATTTTTTAAAATCATATCGTCATAAAATTGTAAAATTAGTAGCTCTAATATTCTGGCTTGCAGTATTATAGACAATTAGAATACATCTCTGAGATAAGGGTCATGAGAGCCCAAATCTATAGCTCTTGTATCCTGGCCCGCAGTGTCATAGACAAGTAAAATACATCTCTGAGATAAGGGGTTGCAAGGGCTCCAAATCTATAGTTCTGGCATCCCGGCCCGTGGTGTTACAGACATCCAGAATACATCCCTAATCTAAAGATAATTTCTGGCCTCATAGGGCGACCTCAGGCCCATAGGCAAACTTTTGGCCTCGTAAGACAAAAATCTTTTAGAAAAATGTCAAGTTTCAAAATCATATATTAAAAAACAATTTTGTCAACAGCTTTGAAAATGTAAACCAAACCACTTTTATGAAATCCATGAATGTATGTCAAAATCATTCCCAAAATCCGAGTATGAAATCATAATTTTTAAAGAAATTCACATTTGATGCATTTGATCCATAACATATTCATCATTTCAAAATTCATGATTCCACAATCTCGCAAATCAACACATTTGTGTAATAATCAAATAACTCAACTCAATTCTCGAAACATTCACATTTTTAACATTATGATCAAACAATATTGTTAAAAAATAAAACATCCACTCACTAGTTTACACTTGACCAAATTCAAGTCACGGTATTGTTGACGGTCGATCCGGTTGACGATTTGCAAATACATATCCCCATTAAAACTCATAACATTATGTACTTGCCATATGAATGAATAAATATATTATATATAATAATAATCCTTAGTAAGGCATCAGAATGTCTCGGACTCCAATTACTTAATTCGAAAAATCACTACTTCAATTTCAACAATCTAAACGATGTCTTTCTAAAACAGGGATAACTTTAAATTTTTGTTGCAATTAATTGGAATGGGATTTTGAGTTGAATTTTTAATATAATTTTCTCTTATAAGTCTAGTTTCTATAACCCCTTACGTTGTCTCATGTAGACTTCTAGAGCTCAACTTATACTCATATAAACGAATATTGTTCCAACTAAATTCCACAATAGGGCAGCTGGTTTCTGAAATTTTTTGGGAACTGATCTCTTCACAAAATGTCCTAATTTTTAACTATTTGATTATTTGCTATGTTTATTTTTTTTTTAGTTTTTTTTACATATTCTGATTACAAATTCTTATGTTTGAGTTATAACTAATTTATTACATACTGCACAGATATGTAACAGTATGCAGTGTCAAAATATGGCAACCACTTCCGAATTTTACAGAGGGTTCATCCGTACATGAAACGATCTTGTTTTTGGATATGTTATTTTTTTATGTGTTTAGTTTTCACAAAATTTATGGTGCTTACATCGAATATCGTGACCATTATTCTATTTTTGGACTTTCGTGCACTGTCCATAATTTTTGGCAACCAAAATGCATAATAGAGCAATAAAGTTTCTAAAATTTATGAGAAGTCATCTTATCACGAAAAAATTTTGATTTTTCACTATGTTGATCATTATTGTGTTTAATTTCCATAAAATTTTACGGTTTATTAATCGGAGGTATATAATTAATTTTATAAGCAAGACACTGAGCCTAGGTTAAATTTCAGCTCTACAACTTAGCCACTATTTCTCTGCATCATTAACACTTTAAATTCACACTTTTCATATATAAAACATAAACAAAACATTGCCATATACACACAACATGCATTGCCTTATACATATAGAATACTTACTGCCCACAATTTCTAAAACAACTACATACATAATTCACAATTTCATCATCTGTACATCACAACCACATTCCAAAAAATTTTCAGAATTTAAAACAATTAGGGAGTTTGCCTTACCTCATGTGAAGCCAATTCCACCTCCTTATCCTTCTTTCTTTTCTTCTTTCTACCTTCCCTCTCTTCACTTCTTCATTATTCTCTTCTTTTCTTTTCTTTTTCTCTCTTTTTCTTCTTTTTCCCTGTCTCATTTCCTCTTCCTTCCTATTTTATTTCTTCTTCTCCTCTTCTTCTCTTTTCTTTCTTTCTTCTTTCCTCTCTTCCTCTCTTTCTCACTCGGTTTTTACCTCCATCTCCTTTTACTTCTTACGTTTCTTCCTTTTGCTCTTTTTTTTTTTGCCGTAGTTTCCTTTTCGGCTCCCTTATTATGTCTTAATTTTTCTAAAGAAATATAAAAATTTCTAGAAATTTTTGGGGTTTAAATATAACAATTTGGACTTAGCTTTAACTCAATAGTTTTTGGCCTATATATAGCATAAATTGGGCTTGATTTTGGGCCATTATTTCTACCTTTTGTGTTTTTTGTACTCTTGTCCCACTTTTATAGTAAATTATATTTCTTCCCACACTTACCATAAATTAACACATTGGCCCCTCAAGCTTTGAAAATTTTTCATTCTAGTCACTGATATTACCATAGAAAAATTCTCAAGTTATTACAATTTGATTTGGAGATTAAAGACAAAAAAGGGATGGAAAATCGTGTCACAGATCATTTCAGCCATTTAGTTTATGTGAAGGATGGACTTTGTCTGCATAAAATGTTCCCTAATGAGCAATTATTGTCTACGAGTGTGACATTACCTTGGTATGCGAATATTGTAAATTATTTGGTTACCTCCTGATTTGTCTAAGGTTTAAAGAGATAAGATCAAGAGTGATGCCAAATATTATGTGTGGATGATCCATACTTATGGAAGTATTATGCAAATCAAGTGATAAGAAAGTGCGTTCTTGAAAACGAGTTTTTCTTCTATTCTTACCTTTTGCCATTGTTATGCTTGTGGAGGTCATTTTGGGGCTAAAAGGACGATGAGAAAAGTACTAGAATGTGGTTTTTATTGACCTTATTTATTATAAGATTCATATTCTTTTTGTAAGAAATGTGATCATTGTCAAAAGATAGGTAATATATCCCAAAAGAATGAGATGCCACAAACCCCCATACTATTTTATGAAAATTTTAATGTTTGGGCATCGATTTCATGGGATTGTTTCTTATATCTTTCGGTTATGTATATATTTTGCTTGCTGTCGATTATATTTCGAAATAGGTGGAAGCTAAAGCTACCAAGATTGGCGATTCTAAAGTTCTTACAGATTTTATTAAGTCTAACATATTCTCCAGGTTTGGAATTCCAAGAGCTCTAATAAATAATCGAGGCACCCACTTTTACAATTGAACTGTGGAGACTTTGTTGAAAAAATACCATGTGACTCAAAAAGTATTAACTGCCTATCATTTGCAAACTAGTGGATAAGTGGAAGTGTCAAATTGATTGATCAAATCCATCATTGAAAAGACGGTTAATCCAAGTAGAAAAGATTAGAGTTTGCACTTGGTTGATGCCTTATGGGCATCTAGGACTGCATATAACACTCCCATTGGTATGTCACCTTATCAGTTGGTATTTGGAAACTATGCCACCTTCCAATTAAGCTAAAGCATAAGGCTTATTGGGCTATCAAGAATTTCAACATAAAGATGGATGAAAATGGAGAACACAAGAAGTTACAACTACAAGAGTTAGAGGAAATTCGCAATGATGCCTATGAGAGTGCAAGGATTTACAAGGAAAAGACAAAGGTTTTTCACGACAAGATGATCTCTAGAAAAGTTTTTAAAGTTGATTAAAAAGTCTTTCTATACCATTCACGGCTTCGTTTATCTTTGGATAAGTTGTGTTCTCGTTGTACTGGACCTTTTGTTGTTACTAATGTTTTTCCTCATGGTGCAGTTGAAATTCAAAGGTTGGCAACTTCCAAAGTGTTCAAGGTGATTGGCTATAGACTTATGCTTTTCTATGAAGGTTTTCAAGTAGAGGATGTGGCAAAAATTGAACCTTGAGGATCTGATTTATACTGATTGAAGAAGGAACCATTAAGTCGAGCCAATGACAATAAACAAAGGCATTGTTTGGGAGGCAACCCAAAGGGAGTTTGATTTTATTTTTATTTTTGCATTTATATTTTGGTTATTTTTGCTTTTTCTTTGCATTTCACCTTACATTGGGAACAATGTAAGTTTTAAGTGTGAGGGAGGGGAATTAGGTTGTGTTTTGATTTAGGTTGTGTTTAAATTTAGGTTGTGTTTTAATTTTGAAATTTTCAAAAAAAAAAAAAAAAAAGAAAGAGTTTTGCTTTTTGTGCTTTTCAACGATTTTTGGTTTTGTATGTCACGAACAAGATTAAATTAAGCTTGTAAAATTCATAACATGATTGAATAAGTAATCATCTAACTTAGATTAATTAGTTTAGTTATTTTCCTTCAGAATGGTAGTGACTAAATATAGTAGACAAAAGCTGGTGAGATTTTGAGCCTTTAGACTGACACATCCTTATTAATCCCACTATTTTCTTTCATGTGAGATATTATTCCATGGATTTGTTTCTCTAGAACTTGCCTTGATTCTCTTTGAGATCATACTGACACATGCATGCATAAACATGATTAAAGCCCTATTTGTTATAAGCTACATAAGCCAAATAGTCTACCTTGTAATTAATTTTTTTCCTTTGGTGAACCCCTTTGAGAGACAATGCCTTGACCCAAGTCGTAGAGATAGTAGAGTATTGTTCATCATTATGATATGTATAGGTGTGCAAAAAATAAGTGTGGGGGTGTTTGGATTTGTGGTGTGGCTATGATTAGTGAAATGGAACATGTTTTCATTCTTAATTTGCGAGTCCCATTGTTGATTTTTGAAAAAAAAAAAAAAGAAATTGATAGAAAAAAAAATAAAGAAACTGATAGAAAAAAATTATTTTTAATGTGCCAGATTGTCCTTGTACATAATTCCTCCTAAAATTTCAAGGAAGGATTATTTTTATATGTGATATATACAAAGGTGGAAGCTGTTGCTAAGGATTATTCCTTGCTACAAATGAAAAGTGTTCATTTGAATAATCTCTTTTTCAATGCAGGAGTTTTACACAGTTTAAATGCTTTAAAGCCAAAGTGAAAAAGTTGCTGAATGGAGTGATTGGTTTTACATGTCTTATATATTCGAGCTTGAGTTGATTCATTTTCGCTCCACTAGTTTCAATGAAAAATCCTTATGATTCTTGTTATGCATGCGATTCCAGTGGTGAAGAATGAGAAGATATGCAAGCCTATGGTAGATCATTTCCATTAGAATGAATTTAAGCGAAATAAATACCCTTCAAACACATGAGAGTCGAGTGTTTCTTTTCGTGAGGGTCTACATATTTAGTTTACTCCATCTTCTAGTAGAAATGCTTACTAAGTAATTGTAAGTTGTTTAAGAATGTTTGTTCATGATATGTTATGAGTTCTGAAGAGCTTAGTTGTTCTTTGTTCATAGCGTTGCAACCTTGGTGTTTTTGGGAAAGTGAATTTAAGTTTTGTTCAAGGACAAGCAAAAGTTAAGTATGGGGGAATTTGATGAGAATACAAAATGTCATATTTTTCTCTCTTAATGTTTAGTCTTTTATACTTAATTGGTGCTTAAATGTACTCATTATTACTCTTTTTTGATTTAAGATGCAAATGAAGGCGTTAAGTGCAAAACGAAGTTAATTGGGCAATTTTGAATAGTTTCGACGTTGCTTCGTAATCTGGGTGTAACTCTCTCATCTGAGGTTCGATTGAGATGATTCAAGATGCTATGGAATGCTAAGAAAAATCCTACAACTTTCATGTTTTTAGTTTTGGGATATATTGGCTGAATCAAGGTCAAAATTGGGATTAAAATTGTTGTATCTGTACTATTGATGTTGTAGAATGTCTCTTAGCTTACAATTTTAAAATGCAGATTTGACGCTGTTTATTTTCGGAAGTTTTCAAATATGGTATATGAAAATTCTAGTTGAAATCACCACCTTCCTAGTTATATTAGGACTTTATTTTATTTTAATATTTTCCTCAATAAATCACTACTTTCCTAGTTATATTAGAACTTTAATTTATTTCTAATATTTTTCTTATTAGTTAGATTTGGAGATTGTTATTTTAGGATAATGTTTAAAATATTTTTAGGGATTTTGTAGGCTTGGAAGGCAAATAAATAACATGTAAAGAGGGGTAGGGGGGATATATCAGACATGATACACGCATCTCTCTCATCTCTTCTCTAATTTCTCCTTCGAGTTTCTTATTACTTTACGTGGCTAAACTTTTATAATTGGTTAAAGGAAATGGAAGCCTCAGAATCAATAAAATTGTGAGATCTAATTTGTTTTTATTGTTCAATTTATGCTTTAGTATTAGATGTTCTTCTATGCTTATTTTCATGATTTTCTCATTTAATTACTAGAAGGCTTACTAGTTTATTATTCATTGCAATCTACTGCTAGGCCAAAAATTAATTTTGTAATTATTTGATTCCTCTAACTTGTGAAGCAAATTAAATTTAACAATTTACTGCGTTAGAAATATTTAGATCTTAGGAAGAACGCTCGACTAAATTAAATATAACCGCTTGTGCTTGTATTATTTAGCTTCATCGATTTCTCTAATTTTTAAGACTGTTACTAGATTAAACCTTTAACGCTTGTCATAAGTTGTTTAGTAGTTAGGGTTAATCAGATCACTTGTTTTCTAATTAACTACGAGGAGAGATAGGAAAATAATTCTAACGGTGAATATTCATAGTGTGAATTGATATATAATTGCATCAATGATTAGTTGTAAAATTCTGATGGTGGATGTTGAAGACCAAGGTTTGTTTTTATGATTAATTTTAATACATCAATTTGAATTGTTCATTAGTTGTTTTTATTTATAAATTATTTTCGTTATACTCAAAACCTTCTATCCTTGTTCACATAGTATAAAACTAGGCTAGATACTCTTTGTAAGAACGATCCTTACTCACACTACTACATGTATTTTGTAGGAGTATAAGTTTTATTTTTGGTTACCTATGACAGCATACCACTGACCTCAGGACATACAAGAATGGAATGGTTCTTGGATGACGAAGTTCTATGATCATCTCAAGGTAATACTATCCACAGCTCGAATAAGCCCTAAGCAAGATTATAGGACGTATAAGAGCAAAATGGTTCCTAGGTGATCAGATTCTACGTTTGTCTCTGGGTAATACTATCCATAAGCTCGAATAAGCCCTGAACAAGATCTCAGGATGTATAAGAGTAAAATAATTTATGAGCAATTACAATTCTTCAATTATCTTAGGGTAATATTATCCAGAAGCTCGAATAAGCTCTAAAAACCACCTTAAGACATATAAGAGTGAAATGGTACCTGAATGATTACGTTTTCTTATTCATTTATGGAGTAATATTATCCACAGCTCGAATAAGCCCTGAGACCAACCTCAAGACGTATAAGAGTAAAGTGGTTCCAAGATGACTAAGTTTTTTAGTCATTATAAAATAATTTTATCCATAGTTCAAATTAGTCTAGAGATTGACCTTAGGATATATAAAGAAAGGAATGGTTTCTAGATGACTAAGTCCTGCGTCTTTTTTAGGACAACATTATCTACAGCCAAACAAGCCTTGAGCCTAGTCTCAGGATGTATAAGAGTACATATGTCCTCAAATGGTTAACTTCTCAACTTATCTTAGGGTAATATTATCCCTAACTTGAATAAGCCCTAAGCATGATGTCGGGATATACAAGAGCGAAAAGGGTTCTTATATGATTAGTCCTCACATTCATAGCCCGAACAAACCTTTAACAAGATCTCATGATGTTCAAGGGCATAAAGAGTTCTCAGGTAATATGCCTAGCCTTCAACTAGGATTAATAATATCCAATACCTAATTAAATCCTAAGAGCAAAGCTAGGATGTAAAAGGGTGAATGGTTTACAAATAATTATAATCAATGAATTCGAGATAGGGTAATAGTATCCAAGATCTACAAAAGCCTTAAAGCTAACTCATGTCAACAATTAGTATGGTACCTGTTTGAAGATATCTCTTCTAAGATGTGAAAAATTAAAAAACTGATTGCACAAGTATTATATTCTCAATTTAGGTTAGATTTCTCTTTAACGCGTTCTTAATTTTTACAACAATTAAAGTTCTACAAATTAAACTAAGTACTGAATACTAAAGAGTAGAGAAGAGGTAAAGCAACCTAAAGATTTATATATAAATCAAAAGTATTCTATTAATGAACATACAAAGTTCATTACATCAAAGAAGAAGAAGAAGAAGAAGAAAAAGAAGAAAGACTAAGTGTTTGCTTCAATGGGTCGAGTCGGCTGGCGAGCTGGTTGGATCCAACGGAGTAGCAATCAGGTTTATAGGAGTGATTTTAGTAGACTCAACTTTGGTTGACTCAACAAAAGACACATTAGTCGCATTGACGACGAGAACAAAAGCAGTATTCAAATTGGGGTGAGCATCCTCTTTAGGGAGAACTTCATCCAAAGATTCTTCATCAAGGCATGGAGGCGCACGTCCTAAGGCCTCATATAACCAAGTTATATCTAAATCTGGATATTGGCCCTAGAACATTTTGTAAGTCAGGTTAATTTCTTCATTGACTCATTTAATAACAAGAGCATTGACGGCCTCTGGGCCTTTTCAACCTTTTTGGCCAAGAGCATGCATCTCTTCCTCTTAGCTCCTAAACTCTTTTCCAATTCCTAACATATTTCCTCAGACTCTTGGCAAAGTCTCTCACATTCCCCCATCGACTAATTCAAGTTAGATTCGAGAGTGGTCACCTTTTTACTAGACTTGGGCTAAGAAGACTCTGTTGTAACTGCCTTAACTTGGAGCTCTTTTATCTCCTGAGTCCACCTTGTCTTCTTAGACTCAAATTTGGTCTTCTCCAATACCAAGTCTCTTTTTGCCCTCTCAGCCCTCTTGTTAGACTTTGACGCTCTCGTGGAAGCATCTTTAAGGAATTCTCAGTAGACTACGACCATATATTGAAGCTGAATCAATCAACACAGGAATGATTAGAAGTTAGAAATAAAGGGAATATCTTTTCTTCCAAAAATAAAATTGAGATCAACTCACCTAGCCTAGCCACCTTATTGAAAAATCTAAAAATTCTAAAGCCTTGGAATATCTAGGACTGATCTTTATAGCTTGCTAGTTAATGCAGGGGAGGAAATGGGCGAAGAATTCCCTCTTGTTCTCTAGAAGATCATTTAGGAGGAGTTAAGGTGCTTTAGCAGTCTCCTCAACTATTTGCTTATATAACCCTTTTTTTCTGCTGCGGTCCATCACCTTTTGCCACTACAACAGCTTTCCTCTTGCCTTTCCCCTTATCCACCTTGGAGGTAAGAGAAGGTGGCTGGTCACCTCGAATTATAACTCTTTGGCTAGAAGTTGAGATTACGCTGGAACTAGAAGGTCCAGCAAAGCTGAGGTAAGCTGATATCCCAGCAGAACCCTTTAGGGCAGAAGATCTAACCCCAATTCTTGGAGCCTGAGGGGCTTTCTCAGCCTTTTTCCCCTTGGTTAATTGCCTCAGCACTTCAAGAGGATTCAGAACAAACTTCTTTGGGGCCATATCTTTTGTAAAAGAGGTGACACCAAGGTCAGATAACATGATTCAATACACATGGAACATGGAGAACAAGGTGCTTACTAGTTTAGGCTTTCTCAGAAGCTAGTTGGCCCTTAGACACATAGAAGTCTACAAGACCTGATAAAATCAGGTCAGCGTTCGAGATGAGGGATCTCTGGATAGATGTTGAGGACCTAGCCATCTCAACTCTCTCTAGGTTATGAGCATTCAACTCAAGCAACTTACTCCAAGTGGTTGCCTCCCAAACAATCTGAGAACCTGGATGTTGTTGTTGTGGTTCCAGTCATCACCAACAAAGAACTACTTGTTCTTCCAATCCTTATTGCAGAAAGGGTTGCCCGTAATGGGGTTACGTTGTTTAGGTAAGGTCTGAAGGTAGTACCATCCCAAGTTCTTTATTAGGTTTTTCTTTAACAAGTACATCTACTGAATTTCTTTAATGGAAGGGATAAAATTGGAAGTCTGGTTCTATAAGACAAACATATTTGACAAGATCCTTCAACTATTTAGGTTCAATTGATAAGGGGCAATGTTAAAGGATTCAAAGATCTAGGGGAAATAATCTTGAAGAGATAGTTTAACCCCGAGGTGAAATAATTCCTCATTAAAGGAAATTTCACTAACGGGAGGACAACTAGGAAGTTCATCATCCTCAGGGACCCTAAGCCAAATCCTCTTAAAGATGTTATAACACCAGGTGTCAGTTTTTAAGTTCTATTTCGTAGTAGAAGAAGGGAACCAGTTCGCTTTATAAGGCGTTAAGCCTCTTGTTTTTGGGATAGAAGAAGGATTAGAGACGAAGGTTGGTTCTTCTTCAGAGTTGTTTCACCTAGAAGCAGACTTATTATCACTTGAAACAGAACTCATTTCTGTTCACAAGGGAGGAAAACACAAAATCAAGATATGCTCCGATCATCAATTACTCGTAAAATATTTACCTTAAGTCTCTAACCCTAGAAAGCTATCTAGTATATACCTCAATCAACCAAAAATACCAAAAATCAAACAAAAATAAAGAGTTACAAGGAATAATAGAGACTTACTGATTTTAGGTTGAGAAAGAAGAGGAACTTAGACAAAAAATTTTTGTTGGAAGTTTGAAGTCTTGTTGAGATTGCTTGCAATAAAGAGTTGCAGTATGAAGTAAAGAACAAGGGAATGAGAGAGTGAAAATGAAGTATTTAAGGAAGTCAAGAAACCCTAACCGTCAATACGAATGATAGATCAAGGGACGAGATGACACCACGTTGGATAAGAAGTTGAAGAATTATCCTTATAAATGTGAAAAGAGGCGGCAATCATGAGGGTTTAGAAGATCTTTTAAGACCCGAAATGACATGATCTATTGAACTAGTAGGGAATTGCCACATGGATAAAGGCTCAAGAATTTCAAGTTGAACATTTAAGTTTGGTGGATAAGTGCATCTTTTCAAATCAAAATTTTAGTTTTTGTCAAAACAGTTCTTTTTTACTAAAACTAGGAAGCCTAATGTCGGGGATGCAGTCTGGGAGTAAGTAAAGTCCAATAGGTTTTGGCCCCAAAATAAAATACTATGAAGAATGAAAGAAGGCCCTAAAGCCCGGATCGATCTAAAAGACACTATTTAGGGGATAACAAGAATTTCAAGTATAGTGAGGGTTAAAACCTCTTGAGGTTAGATAAAAACCTCAAGTTTAGAATTCAATCCAGAGAACCACCCCCCATAAAGGTCTTAAGTACAGTATGATTGAGGACTCAAATATATAACATAGCCTTAGTTCACCTTAGGTAAATGAAGAAGTTTCAAGTGAAAACTTCCGAGACCTTTTAGCAGTTGCATATCAACAAAGAATTTATTATTTTTTCAATTCATTTCTGGATTATTCCATAATAAGAATCATTAGTCTGGTGGATGTATTCTACAAGAAAGGCTCAATATCCTGTAGAATCCAAAAAGTCAATGCTTAAAAAATAATCTCTATGATTTTTGAAATCAGAATACGATTAGGATTATTATTTTCAGATTTCATAAAATTCTACTAAAATTGAGAGACTTAAAACAACCTATGCAAGGAGGCTAATGACAACTAGATACGCTTAATTATTATTATGATGAAACAACCATAAAGCATACATACAATCTATCATAGTCTTTCTCTTTTAACTTTATTTCTCACATCACAAAGTAAAATCTTGACTTAAACATCTGAGGGTTTTTGCCGAACAACCGGCTTTTACCCTCATAGGTTTCATTGTGATTATAAGTTAAACAATCAATCAAGTAAGAAGGAGAAAATCATTGCTAGTGCACTAAGTTTACAAAAGAATTTTTGCTGCATCAACCATAAATATATTCAAAAATATGATAAACAAGTTCATTTGACATACATAAAAAATGATGACAACAATAATAATTATATTTGATGATCATAAATTTGTAAATTATCTAATTAAGTTTATAACTATAGAAAATTTTTTGTATGGCAAAATTGGTATGACTAATCATTTGTTACCCCATATACTAATTTACATAAATGAATAGAGATGACAATTAGTCAATAACAACACATCTCCATTAATTCCTTTTGCGTTTTTATTTTTTTATTATAAATTTTTTATTTTATTTTTGAAGAATATGACACATACAATTATTTATAAAATTGTGTATGTCAATTGTAACACATGGCATGCAATGAGGATAAAGCATATTTGCAATGAGAAGATGAAGCTTTCTAATTTAGTCCTGTATTTATATATATAATCCTTGTAATTGATAACAGAAGCCGCCTAAACTCCTTCTTGGAGTTTAAAGTAAATTCTGCTAAATTCTTGTACTTTCTTATTTTCATATACTTTTCTTATAATCCTTACATAAGAAAATTTTAAAAACCAAATATAAATGGCCTTAAACCTCATTATTATCGCACATTGAGGCTTTGTGCCTCACCAAAATAT
>JAXCLQ010000347.1:0-10042 GCA_035584115.1 Cedrela odorata
AACCTTTAAAATTTTTGAATTTTGGTCCCATAAAGTATAAGTATGGATATCTTTTAATTTCATCCTCAAAAACTTTCGTGTGTATATTTTTCATTGTAATGGCATTGTCTGGCATGAAATGGATCTAAGTTTGAAAATTTTGCATTTTAGTTCATAGTTTACAAACTTTGATTAATCTTGCATTTTGTTATTTCGAGCATGCATGCGTATTTAATAAAATTTACTATCTTTTGACAGAGGTATGATTGCTCTTATTACAATAATTATTCATTATGAAGGCTCTTGGAAATTGTTTTCGAAAATATCAAGTATGGAGATTTTTTACACTTGTTTTATGACACCTTATAGATAAATTTAGAATAATTTAGTATTAGAATGATAGTAGTGTTTAAAGAATGTATAGACTCATCTTTTAGATCTGCATTGCTGACAGATATTACAAATGATTTTGAGTTCAATACTTTCTTAAGTACAAATAATGAGCATATTATTGGTGTAAGAGATTATATTTCAATGTTAATCAATGTGAACCGCATAGTGGTGAAGAACCACTCCATGAACGTAGCATGTAGTATAAGTTCTTCAAGTAGAAGCAACAAAGGCAGTGATACACTACCTGTAATGCAACCAACCGTTCTGCATGAAACATTTATTCAACATTAGTCTCAAACTCTATATGCTCATGTACCGCTTTTCTCTCCACTTAATCAGAATGAAGATGACAAACCCAACCTTGCTAAAGAATATTATGATAGTGAATTGGTCATCCATTACACTAATATTGGAGTTGAAGGTAGTCGAAGGAATTGTTATGATGAGGTAACTGATAGACTAAATGATGTTCGTTGTGGTCAAAGTCAAAGAACCAACTCAAGGGTTTGTGCAGATAAGATTCCCTGAATATCAACTCTTACAAACTAATTGCTTCCAATCTCACCGTTATTTAGCATTGTGGTCGCTGCACACTTAAATAAATTGCCCGGTGATATATTTATTAAATAGATATACATTACTAAACAACAATTACGCCATGACTTGAGTATGATAGCATTGAAAAAATATTTTCAGTTCACCATTTACAAGTCCACAATTGATTGATTATAGGGGAAATGCGTAAAGGATGGATACAAATAGCGAGTTCGGAAAATTAAACCTAACACGGTTGCATATTTTTTTGTTACTTGCATTGACATAATTCATACCTATATAAACAACTATTAGGAATGTGGGCACCGTTAAGTAAGTAGTCGACTAATTGGTGAAGTAGTGAAGGACAAATTTCAGAATTTGTATTCCATGTAACATCAGAGATGACATACATAAGGAATAATACATAGTACATGTGTCGTACATGAAGGAATGGCTTGCTAAGGAAGTAGTAAGTACGATGGTCGCTGTAAGTCTCAAAAAATCATATGCATTACCACTGTGTATTGTCATGCGTTTGAAGACTGAAACTTAAGTACAACCCGGCCGACTTGTTTTAACTTATATGTTTAAATGTATTATCAACTTATGGGTTAAATTGTATTATTAACTTGTATTTTATTTTTTCATTATTGTTATCCAGATACAATTACTCACATAGAGAGAGGGATGATGACAATCATTTCTTACACTTTTTCATGGCCTTTGACACTTCAATTTATGGTTCTTGTTCAGTTATCCTACCAGTTATTGTCATTGATGGAAACTTTTAAAGGGAACATACAGTGGATTGTGTTTGTCGCGGTCGTTGTAGATAGAAATGATCAAATTTACTGCTTGGCATTCAGGGTTGGGGATTATGAAAACAATACATCATGGGAATGGTTTTTAATCGAACTTTAAGATGCACTTGGAGCAATATCGGATTTGGTGTTCATATCAAATCATTATAGTAGCATCGAGAAAGGGATTAGTATTGTTTTTAAAGAAGTATCGCATGGCTTTTATATGTATCACATTCAAAGGAATGTCAAGGCGAAATATAAGATGGAGCGTAAGATGAATGCTTTCATGTCGGGGTATAGAACTTAGTGAATTTAACAAACGTATGGAAAAATTGCGAGCAATGCATTTTGAAGCTATGAATTATTTAGAGATGGATTTCAATTTTCATAAATTGGCCGATCTTATTTTTCAATTCGAATATATGACATTTTGAGTACTAACATTGTGGAGAGTATTAATACATTGCTGAAAGATACACATACCCTCCTTATCGTGGCTTTGGCAGATTATATACGTGATGCACTACAACAATAATTTTATGATAAAAAAGAAAAGATTGCGAGAATGGATGCTCACCTAATTGAAGTGGCGCAAACTAAAATTGATGAATTTGAATAGTTGTCTCTTACTATAATGGTTTATCCTGTTTCACGATTAGAGTTTGAAGTTAAAGATGGAGAAAAGCATTTAGCTGGTGATTTGTGAGCAAAGACATACAATTGTCGGTTGTTTGATCAACAACAACTACCGTGTGCTCATGCGATTGCGACAACAAGATTTACCTGAGGTAATATAATTTTCTTTATTCTTAATATTGCATGAACAATTCACTATTTTTGGTGCACGTGAATTTGATTTATCATGTTAGTAATAAGTGTGATTGGTAAGGTATGGGTCATTAAAGTGAAATCTCCAATAAGAAGTATTTCAACTGGTCAACCAAGAAAACAAAGCATCTCATATGTTTAAGAAGAGGTTTTTAGAAGGACCTATTCTCTTTGTAAACAAGTTGGCCACATTTAGGCGACATATCGGGATCTAATTGCGCCTCTTATTAATTGAATGTAGTGTAATTGGCATATGTATTATTAAGTTGTTGTTTTTCTATTATTGTTGTGATTTAAAAATTATAGTTTGTTATTAATAGATGTATTATTTAGTAGATGTTATTATATATTCCAAAATTTGATATACATTAAATATTGTTGTTTTCTAATTGTTATTAAGATAATGTAATTATTAAATGGTTATTGGTATTTATTATAACATTGAAACTAAATGGTGATTTTAAATGCATGATTTTCAAATTTTATAAAATTAGGATGAAAATACCAAAAAAAGTTAGATTGTTATTATACTATTGTTATGATTATTATGTTTTTGTTAACCTTTTGTTATTATAATAAAACTGCAAATTAGTGTGCCATCAAATAAAAATCAAGAAATCATATGCATTAAAAATAATAATGCTCATAAAAATATACTAAATAAATTTAAACTACTCAATTAAAAAAAATGTGTCACTACAACAATCGTCTAACCCATAGATCAAGCTACATTTTCTTCCTAAAAAAATAATCATGCTCATGTGTAAAGCACAATCTGTCAAGTCTTAAATACTCAATAAATTTCCATACATATACACAACAATTATTGATCCCTTATCTTTGTCGAGGTATCCCCTCTAGAAGTTGTTGTATGACAATGTCGCAACGTTGTCTTTTAAATCTCTCCTCGTCACGTATCGTCTGGCTTGTCGCATAAGATAAGACAGCAACTTACACAATGGTTCCATCGCAATGATCATCTCAATATCAAATTGCGAGGCTGATAATGAATAATAAACCATTATATATTATGATGCCAAATCTATAGCTCATGCCACTGAATGGTGTCCACATGCTCTAACTAGCATGTACATAATGTCGAACATGACCAATACCATTCATCATCATAAGTTTTTAAATTATGTAATTACCTTTTATAAGTTATTCAACCTTTCATCCTTTGGCGTGGTTTATGTTCGTATTGCAGCCAACGCTTTAGGTTGTATGGCATGGTGTGTTGAGGGTAATTGTCAAATGTTCAGAGATCAGCATTAGACATGATCGTTATTGTGGGTTACCATGCTACGGTACTTACCAATGTGTTGACATAAATCAAAAGCATATAAGTTAGTTTACATATGTGTAGCAATCAATCAAAGCATATGGTGATGTATCACTGTAACGATTGAAAATTTTACGAAAATGCAATAATAAAGCTTTGGTGACTAGAATAAAAAATTTTCAAAATCGAAAAGACAAATAATTCGAAAAGTGATAAAATTTAAAAAAAAAAAGGACCAAAATGATCAAGTTCATTTACTAGATGATTATGGGCTAATTACATTAGAATTTTGGGTTTAGAAGAGAAAAATCAATAATGATGCTAAATGAGTGACAAGTGGCACGCCTATAACCAAGCAAATTAACTAAATAATTGTTTTATTTAATTTCTTATTTTTATATTATAAAGAGACAAATGATTTGTCTTATATTATTTACTTTCATTTCAAAAAGGACAAATTAAGAGAAAGCAACTAAAAGACAAAAGAGAAATATGGAGAAGAAAGGAAGGAATTAAATAGCCAACCCATATTTGTTTCTATTTAAACATTACAATCTTTTCATTTGTTTTATCTCTTTCATTTTAACAAAGCAAAGTCTAGAGAAATTGAGAAGGCTGAAGAGGTGAAGAGCAAAACCCATCAGTGAACAAAGAAAAGGAAAATCCGACCATGTGCAAATTCGGTGAGAGAGAGGAGAGCCAAGGGGGGTAATCGGCAAGAGAGAGTTAAAATGGAAGAAGAATTAGGCTATAAAGAGATAGAGAGAAGAAGAATTCGGCCATGGGAAGGAGAAAAAAGAGAAGATCCAACTATGGGTTGGAGAAACCCATTCTTATTTTATCTTAGCAAAGAGTTCAAGGGAAAGAGGAAGTGATTTTAGTAAAAGAGAAAGAAATGGCCAAGAGAAAGACGAAAAGGGGTTATGAGAAATTAAAGAAAAGAAGGAAAGGGACAGGAAAAAAGAAGAAAAGAAAAGGAAGGGTGCAAAAAGAGAGGTAATTGGCGTCTAAAAGAAGAGGTAAGAGAATTTTGAATTATAATAAATTTTTGAAAATTCTAATTTTGGTTTTGGGTATTATCTTTGTGTGGAATTGTGTAATATTTAAGATGCTGATTTGTGAAAAAGATTATGGCAGTGCATGATCTATGTTAAGGCAATGTTTTAATGTTAAAAAGATGTAAAACTTACATGTAATAGATGTGTTGATTATGTAACTGATAAACCTTGAAAAATTATTAACAATGATTTATGTGATAGCGTCACAAAATTGAAAATATTGACATGTGAACAGTGGGCCACGATTGCGCTACCATATGGATGTGTTTGGTTGCTGGAAATAAAATGTAAGTTTGAGGTATATTTATAGATCATTATGGTGTTATATTGTATTCAAAACAAAGGTTAGTAATTTGTATGTGAAATGGTATGTGTTGGTGATGGTTTTGTTACATAAATATATATATATATATATATATATGTATATATATAAAGTTTGAGGTATAATTTATAGATCATTATAGTGCCATATTGTATTAAAAACAAAGAGTAGTAATTTGTATGTGAAATGGTATGTGTTGGTGATGGTTTTGTTATATATATATATATATATATATATATATTATCTTATGGTTATGAAGTGGTAAATAAGGCATGGTTCATTTAGTGGCCAATATGGTAGATGTCTAATGCATGTAGAATGTGTAGAGTTGAAGTATATTTACATGATACATGGGCGATGGACATGAACGGAGCATAGGGTAATGAGAGTGCGAGTGAAATACATGAGTATCAATCGTTGAAATTTTCAGACAGGGTTCGGAAAAATGAGAATTGAGTGAGTTCTGGACTTGAATTAACAAATCGTAAAATTATACATAAACTAAACACATAAGAGAATGATATAGCTGAAAACCAAGTCAAAGGGTTCAGCAACGAATGCCTAAAAAATTCATAAAGTGGATTATTCTACAATGCTCTACATCTTATCGCGTTGCGACACCTGGCGAAAAACAGTTATAACTTAAGCATTCGAACTCAAAATTTGAATCCACAAGAAGCAGTAAAAACTAGACATATAATAGAGTGTAACCTGAGTAATCAGATGCGAAATTCAAATCCATAAATTGCAGTAGAGTGTATATGGCATTTATTTATTTTTTCATCTAACAACGATCATGAAACTTAACATAAGTCGTGTATTGTAGATTGCCGATTGGAGCGCAATCGACGCGCTTTGATATGACTTGGTCAAGTTCCAATAGGTGAGTGTAGACTGACTTTGTCTTACAATGATTTCAGACTTATATTACTTGATTTTAAAGAAACCTTTAGAATTGATAAGATTGCTGAGAATGTATGTATTGAATTAAGGGTAAATCTCGAAGAAAATCGGATAAGTTACTATTTTCAATTGGTCGAGTTTACGTGAAAATAATTGGGTGTGTTTAGTACCTTGTTTTATGATTATTTCACAAAGATTTTAAGGTGTTAAATGTATGGATATGGCCCTTAAGGCATTGATATGTATTTACATGCTTTGTTTACAAGATTGATAAAATGGTGATGTGGCATTAAGTTGGTAAAATATATAAATGTATGACATATCGTATATGTTTGATATTTGGTGATTATAGTATGTAGCCTACAATAGATATTGAGGCGTAGAGGTGAGTAAAGGATTATGGTTTTGAATAGTCATTTGAACTTAGAGATGGAATGTCTGTGATGAAGAATTTGATTTAATTCTTGAAAATTTCGCTGATTGTTGTTTTATAAAATGGCATCTATGTTGGATATGTGATATGTCTTTAAGAATTTCAATCATATATTACGACATTATAAAAGTACATGTTGTGATTTGGGCCCTGAGCTATATAAATCCTAGAAAAACTCTCTAAGAGTATAGATAGAAATGATGTTGGATTTTGTCACAGCATAAAGTATTATATGTAGGATTACTTTTAATTTCATACTCTTATAGGTTAACAGTGATTTGATTACAGTTAATATTAAGTATGATTTTGATTATATATATATATATATATATTGGAGTATAGTTCATTTATAAAAGAATATTAAATTCATTAATCAGAATAATTTTATAATATTTACCTCCACTCACTGAGTCTCTTTAGAATTACACTTCCACCCTTCCACACACCCCCCCCCCCCTCCTCCTCCCTCTCTCCCTCCCTCCCTACTTTCTAGTTTTGCAGGAACATGGAGCCAGTAAACCATTTCAGCATCAAGGAGACACGAGCTGGAAAGAAAGTATACTTTGCAGTTACCAGGGTGTTGGGTCTAGTGTTGTATATTTATTAAACTATATGATGTCTAGTTTGACATCGAACATTGTATTTATATATATGGCCGGTCATTCGTATATTTAATTCGTTGTGTACTATGATTTGAGTAGTTAAGTTGTACATAGTATTAGTGGAGGCATATCCCCTCTTATGTTGTATGGTTATGTGTTATAAGATATAACATGTATTCAGATAGGAAGAAAAGAGAAGTTTAAGGTGATAGGGTGATCCTATCACTTGCCAGTAATATCTTCAGATTTGGGGATATTACAATTACTTACCATGTCATTCAACCAAATGTTGTCGTCTCAGACACTGTGAATCCATTGTGGTGTGATGTGCACTCATCTTGTCTCTATATGCTCATATGTCCTCTCTATCTACCGTATAACAATGCGTAAGACTTCTTGGAGAAAGGAGAAATGATATTGAGTACCATCCATTTCATAAACTTTACTAACAACTTGATTTTTGGCCTTTCATGCCGTCTCCATAGGGGATTAGTCTAGGGGGTTCAATTGTGAGGGATCTTCCTATATACCCTACCAAATTGGCTTTGAACATCGGCCTGATCCTTAAGTATAACAATCAATTAATTCAGTTGGAAGATGCCGGTACATATCCTTCTCGTACTTAGACACAATTTAAACAAAGAATTTAACATTTTCTAATTATTATATAAAAGCACAACACCTAAAATATAATATAATTTAATATTGTTACCTAAGTCATGACGAGTGTGTTAATCGGATCATCGCCACTCTTATTGTCATACGACCATCTATACAACGCATGTGTCTATATTAATCCTAGTAGTTGGTCTAGTTAAGCAGTGATATCCATTTGTTACGCATAAAATTTCTCTCAAAGCATGTAAAAATCCTCTGATTACCCATACAATGCAAAAATTACTATATATGCCCTGCGTTAAAACTTCGGATGCTCCGTGATCATTATAGTGGGAAGACACTTATAGGGTCGAAAGATCATCTATGTCGCACGCACCACCTGATTATGCTATAGGGTAGAAAGATCAACTATGTCATACACACGGACTGAGTGTATCAATACTTGTAAAAATGGATGGTCATCCTTATCCTTCCTGGGAGACTATGGTGTCATTAGTATCACTCGTTGCACTCGTGCATCATACAATACAATGTGACTGTTATGAACACGTGTGTTTAATTCAGAACACAAACAATTCATAAATTTGGACATGTACCACATTTTCGCCAAGGACAACATTAGATCCTCTACAAACAGGTTCCCTGATATTCGCCCAATTGCCAACAGCTGTTTTATGTACGTTAAATTAATCTCGTCAGCCTTGCAATTGAACTTTTTATTCACCTATGTCCGTGATTAAAACACAATCAATTATTGCCATATTTACATTAAAAAAAAAGTATGATTAAGATGAGTTAGTAAATTGTTATATTTTTTTGTCAAACATATATATTTTTTATGTCACTTTAACTGTTCTCGCATGAGCAATGGCCTCTTATATTCATTGCTATAGATAAAAATGAAGTGTTGAAATTAAGTACATCACTCGCCAGAATATAATAGTTGTATAATAAAACCAAAATTATTAAGTTAGGTATCCATACATACATGAGATACAAGTGGAAACTTGAGCACGTTGTACTTGGCCTTATATTTCTTGTCTATCGCAACCATCACAATTACTTTTTTCATTATATTTTATAGCTTTTCTAATTGTCACTCAACTCCAACCTTGGATGGTGCATAGGGTTACACAGTTTCCCCCCACCCACCCCCCCTCCCCATCCCTATTTGGAAAAAAATTTTGGGGAGAAATGGGGTGGGGATGGGGATAGGGATGATTTTCATCCCCAAATTGAAATTACCTCATCCCCATTTCTCCATTTTCCCAAAAAAAAAATCTTATTTAGTCCAAAAAAATATTTTTAACTTTTTTATTATTTAAAAATTTAATTATATTATATTTATAATTAAAAATTTTAGTAAAACATATAAATAAAAAGACGGAAAAACGAGAAAATGAAGAATTGGGGTTATGGACATGGAAAAAATGGGGAATAAGGGTTGGGGATGGGGGTACCTCCCTCCAGAATCCCTCATCCCCATTTTCTCCCAAATGGAGATGGGGTGAGGATGGGGGAGGTTAGGGGAAGTGGGGATAGGGATGGGGATGGGGGAACCTACCTCCACCTCATTTCCCCAAATGTGCGACCCTAATGGTGCATCGATAGACAGCGGATCCTCATAAGTACATGTTGAACTAGTCCGTGTCATCTAGTACATACAATACCCATGGGTCTATAAGGTTTTGTTGGCTCATGCCCAAAAAAAATGCTCAAGCAGGTAGAACAATGATGTCTTATCTGTATTAGTTGTTGCTTATCGTTGTGAAATCCAAGTTGGCGTACACTTGGTCCAAATTAATCAATATAATTACCTATCATATCCCACATCGCTAAAGGGTGAATCTTAACTATATGTTATATAGCTTTTGGTCCTTCTAATTCAGTAGACTCATTTTGAATTTCAAAACTCAAGAGCAAATCGGTGAGGGATTGTGTACCCAAAGCGAAAAATATTTATTAGATTGTTTTGCCTGGATTGTTACATCACTCATATGTTTCTAAAATAGGTATCTCTCGAATGATTAATCTACATACTTAATTTGGGTAGTGACCAATATAAAGTCCAATTATCAAACCAAATTCACAATGAAAAAATCGAACGGTGTTACCTCCCACAAGAAAATAAATGACTGTCGACTTCATTGTAGATCTCACAGTGGGAATACCAACATGAAAAATTTATAAACTTTAACCAATTAGGAGACCAATATGCAAGATTTCCAAAGTTTGAAAATTTTGGAGACCAATATACAAGAATTCCAAAGTTTGAAAGAATTTG
>JAXCLQ010000348.1:0-10041 GCA_035584115.1 Cedrela odorata
TATTAATTTTTTGGTGTGTTAATCCAAAGTTTCATTTTCCTTTATCCAAATTCTAGCCAAATTTGGTGGTGGAATTTCCTTGGCTAGTGGCATTACCTTTAAGCCTTGGTACTTGGCTCTTACTTTAAAATTTCATTGTTTTAGCATCATTTAAAGAGTTTTAAGAGTTCACAATTTTACTTTTTTGCACAGTCAAGAATTTCAAGCGCCCAAACTCACTTTAAACTTCCGTAAGATGCATCAAGTGGTATTAGAGCATAGGTTGTCAAGAGTGAGTAATTTTTTTTACCCTATTCTCGTTTTCCATTGCTGAATTCTTCTAATCTTGGCTGGAGTTCTTATTTTGATCAAAAACACCTTACTGCCGATCACACTTAAAAACCATGAGTAGATCATCCACTCTACCTGCATTGTAGAAATTAGCAATTATGAAACTTGAAGAACAAATGAGTGAACTTAGAGAACAAATCTTCCAACTCTTGAGATACCAAAATCAAAACCAAGGCCAACCAAACCGAGAGAACAGCCTTCCAAACCAGCATCACCCAAGACCATCACCGCATCCAAAACATCATTATTATGAAGAAGAAATTCATGATAAAAGTGATTCTAGTGAATCTGAAGTTGACAAGAGGAGAAGAAGAAGGGATAGTGTTAATGATAGAGGATTGAGGATTGACATTCCAGAATTTGAGGGGGGACTAAATCCAGATGACTTTTTGGATTGGCTTAAGGAGATTGAAAGGTTCTTTGAGTTCAAGGGTTATTTTGATGAGAGAAAATGTAAGATAGCAATTCTAAAGTTTAAAGATTATGCTTCTCTATGGTGGGAGAATATTAAGAAGCATAGAGATAGAGAAGGGAAAGAAAAAGTGAGATCATGGGAGAAATTGAAGAAGTTAATGAAGAGGAGATTCTTGCCCGAAAACTATAGACAAGATCTCTATCTTAGGCTGTACACTCTTAAGTAAGGAGACAAGAGTGTAGAAGAGTATATCTAGGAATTTGAAAGATTGATGATGCGAAGTGATGTACCTGAGCTTAAAGAGCAAACTATTGCAAGATTCTTAGGAGGGTTAAATATAGAGATTGATAATATGGGGGAATTACAGCCGTTTTGTTCTTTCAAGAATGTATGTAAGTTGTTCGTCAAAGTAGAGAAACAAAAGAAAGCCATGAAAACTTCGGCACCTAAGAACTTTAATAAGGGGAATTCATTTTATAAGGGTTCTTCATCCTTTAGCAAACCCGAAACTACCACCAAAGACAAAGGAAAAGAGAAGGTGATAGAAGCACCTAGAGGGAAGTCAAATTTTGTCAAGACAAAGCAAGGAAATAAGAAGTGCTTCAAATGTAAAGGGTATGGACATTTCCAAGCTAATTGTCCTAATAATCGGATTATGACTTTAAAGGAGATTGAGCAGATTGAAGAGTCTTTGCAAGAGAAAGAAGATAAAGTTGTTGAATCTGACAATAAAGAAGAGATTGTAGAAGAGGTTGATAATGGAGACATACTTGTGCTAAAAAGGGTTTTATATACTCAAATTTGCCCCAAAGAAGATCAACGGGAAAACTTGTTCCAAACTCGATGCACCATCAATGGGAGAGTTTGCTCGGTAATTATTGATAGTGGGAGTTGTACCAATGTTGCTTCTACAACACTTGTGAATAAGTTAAGCCTTCCAACCTTAGTTCATGCTCAACCATACAAGCTTCAATGGCTTAGCAACGGAAGTACCGTGCAAGTCACAAAATAGGTTCTAGTTTCTTTTTTCATTGGTAGAACTTATGTTGATGAAGTATTATATGATGTTATTCCTATGGATGCATATCACTTATTGTTGGGTAGGCCATGGCAGTTTAATAGAGGAGTTAAGCATGATGGGAGTAAGAGTACTTATTCATTTAAACTGAAAAAGAAGAACATCACCATACTACCCTTGAAACCATCACAAATATACAAACCCACCCTCATAACAGAAAAAACAAAAGAGAACCTCTTCTTAAATGAGAGTCAAGTTGAGAAAGCCATTCTTAAACACTAACCTGTTATTGCCTTACTTATAACTAAGAGGAAGAATGTTGAGAATGAAAGTGAACCACACCCACTAGTTTAAAACTTGATCAAAGAATACCATGATATTTTCCTAGATGACCTACCACTCGGATTACCACCTTTGAGAGGCATAGAGCACCAAATTGACCTTACACTTGAGGCATCCTTACCAAATAAATCAGCTTATAGATGTAACCTAGCGGAGTCCAAGAAGTTGCAAAGGCAAGTGGATGAGCTAATTAGTCGTGGTGTTGTGAGAGAAAGTATGAGTCCATGTTTAGTGTCAGCATTATTAGTACCAAACAAAGATGGAACTTATAGGATGTGTATGGATAGTAGAGCTATAAATAATATCACCATCAAGTATAAGTAGCTCATTCCTAGAGTTGATGATATGTTGGATCAGTTCTATGGTTCTATAATATTTTTGAAGATTGATCTTAGAAACGGGTATCATTAAATTAGAATGAAGAAGGGAGATGATTGGAAGATGGCATTCAAGACCAGGGAAGGATTGTCTGAATGGTTAGTTATGCCATTTGGTTTGTTAAATGCTCCTAGTACTTTCATGCGACTTATGAATGAAGTGTTGAAGCCTTTCTTGGGAAGATTTGTTGTAGTATACTTTGACGATATCTTGGTGCACAGCAAAAGTGAGGAGGAGCATGTTATTTATTTGCGATAAGTTTTTGATAGCTTGAGGGAGAAGAAGTTATATGCAAAACTGGAGAAGTGTGAGTTTTTCTCTCCTAGTGTTGTGTTTCTTGGTTATGTTGTTTCTAAAGATGGCATCATTGTGGATCATTCTAAAATTGAAGCAATTAGAAGCTGGCCGCAACCTAAATCCATTAGCGAGGTTAAAAGCTTTCATGGGTTAGCATCTTTCTATCGTCGATTTGTTCATAATTTCAGTACCATCATGGCACCAATCACTGAGTGCATGGAAAAAGGTAATTTTGAATGGACTAAAGCAGCAAATGAAGCATTTGAAGTGATTAAGAAGAAATTGTGTGAAGCTCCAATCTTAGCTTTGCCCGATTTTGACTAAGTGTTTGAAGTATTATGCGATGCAAGTGGAGTTGGAATAGGTGTTATTCTTACACAAGCTAAATGCCCAATAGCTTATTTTAGTGAGAAGCTAAAGAATCAAGGAGATGGTACAACACTTATGACAAGGAATTTTACGTAGTTGTTAAAGCCTTAAATCACTAGAGTCATTACTTAAGGGCTAAACAATTTGTTCTTCATTCAGACCACCAAGCCTTGAAGTTTATCAATGGGCAACACAAGTTGAATACAAGATATGCTGAATGGGTTGAATTTCTCCAATCATTTTCTTTTGTGTCAAATTACAAGAAAGGAGTAAGCAATGTGGTTGCAAATGCTTTGTCTAGAAGGTATGCATTACTTGCTATTTTAGATGCTCGAGTTCTTGGTTTCTAATTAATGAAGGAGTGTTATGCTACTGATGAAATTATGAGTTTGATCATGAACTAATGCAAGAAAGGGAGTTTTGAGGATAATTCTGTCCAAGATGAATTTCTCTTCAAGGAAAACAAGCTTTGTGTACCAAAGGGAAATTATAGAGAGCTAATTATAAGGGAGACTCATGGAGGAGGACTTACTGGTCACTTTGGGGTTAACAAGACATTGGAAATTCTCAAAGAACGCTTCTATTGGCCAAAAATGCAGAGAGATATACAAGCAATAGTGGCAAGGTGTGGCACATGTTAAAGAGCCAAGAGTTACTTCAAACTAGGCCTTTACACTCCATTACTAGTTCTAGAGCAACCTTGGGAAGATTTAAGCATGGATTTCATTGTTGCATTGCCAAGAACATAGGGGGGAAAAGATGCAATTATGGTGGTTGTGGATCAGTTTTCTAAGATGGCACATTTCATTCCTCACCATAAAACTAATGATGCTTTTCATGTAGTTGATTTGTTCTCTAAAGAAATTGTTTGTTTGCTTGGTATTCCAAGGAGTATTGTGTCAGATTGAGATACTAAATTCCTTAGATATTTTTGGAGGACACTTTGGGGAAAGTTTGGTACCAAGCTTCTCTTTAGCACTTCACACCATCCTCAAACCGATGGACAGACTGAGGTCACAAATCGTACTTTGGGAACTATTCTAAGAACTTTGGTGAATAAGAACTTGAAGGATTGGTATATCAAATTAGAGCACGTTGAGTTTGCTTATAATAGATCTCCAAGTTTTACAACTAAACACTCTCCATTCGAGGTATTGTATGGCATCAATCCTATCACTCTTATTGAATTAAGTTCTTTACCAATTGATATGCAAGTAAGTGTGGATGCAAAGGAAAAGGCCAAAGCAATGAAAAAACTACATGAATCTGTTCGGATCCAAATACTGAAGTCTAATAAAGTCTACAAGAAACGAACCAACAAACATAGAAGACCAGCCCACTTTCAACCTGAAGACATGGTTTGGGTTCATCTAAGAAAGGAAAGATTTCCATCCAAGAGCAAGAGTAACCTAGCACCAAGAGCCGACGGTTCATTTGAGGTATTTCCACGTGTTGGAGATAATGCTTACAAGATTAATTTGCCAAGTGAATATGGATTAGTCTTAACAACATTTAATGTGGGTGATTTATCTCCATATTTGGAAGATGATAACTTTGTGGATTTGAGGGCAAATTCTCTTCAACCGCGAGAGGAGGATGTAAATTCAGCACAAGACAATTCAACTATGAATTTGTTACAAGATAAATCAAGCTTTAATTCAGCCTTAGAAGGTAAGTTGTTGCAAAATGAGAAAAAAGTAGCTCAAATTCGTCTGGCCCATGATTTTCTTAGTCCATGTACTTCATTTGGCCTTAATTTGATTATTTGGCGTCAAAGTCATGGAACAGCCTTTATGTGATTCTTTGGGAAAGGAAGAATAGTATTTATGGCGCAAAATTTATAAGCTTTTGGTTGGAAACAAGACTTATCTTGGAATCAGAAACCTAAAACCTAGAGTCTTGTACCTATTTATTATATTTAAAACTTGTAGTTTCTATGCAAACTATTAATTTCTTTCATGTTTAAACAATATTAGCCTATAAAAGGCTTCTTTGTTCCATTTTGGGTTTTTTTTAGCTGAATAAAATTATTAATCTTTTGGTGTGTTAATCCAAAGTTTCATTTTCCTTTATCCAAATTCTAGACAAATTTGGTGGTGGAATTTCCTTGACTGGTGGCGTTGCCTTTAAGCCTTGGTACTTGACTTTTACTTTAAAATTTCATTGTTTTAGCATCATTTGAAGAATTTAAAGAGTTCAGAATTTCACTCTTTTGTACAGTTACAAATTTCAAGCACCCAAACTCACTCTAAACTGCCGCAAGACGCATCATTAAAGCCTATGGTAAAATGGTTTTAAAACGCTTAAATATGTCGTTTAACCCTAATGAACTCAATATTCTTCAATCGTAACCGTTTTACGCAAAAAATTTTAAAGTATATTATAACGTCAAACTTTTTACCCAAACAATTCCAATTTATTTTCAAAAGTGACCATTTTTTAAGAACACTCTAAACTGCGGTGCAATGTCTCTTTTCTAGTTTTAAAAAAAGGTTATAAATTGATAAAACTCTGAAAGTTGTAACAGAAAATAAATTATGACTTCACTGTTTTTCCAAAAACATGTAAACATCTTTAAGAATTTACATTATTTAGGAAAAACTAAAAATAATGCTTTAAAACATCAACATTTCTGCAAACTAAGCACGAAATTACATTATAACATCAATGTTATCGAAAAAAGCAATGAATTCATTAAATAGTCAAGTTATTCTTAAACAAACAATCTAAATTGTGTTATAACATCAAAGTTTTTGCAAGCAAAACTTTCAATTGATAATAACCTCAACGCTTTTGGTAAAATAGTTTAAAAGCAAGTAAAATGTTGTCGTTTAACCTTAACGAACTCAGTATTCTTTAATCGTTACTGTTTTTGCACAAAATATTTTAAAGTACATTATAACGTCAACCTTTTTTTATCCAAACAGCTCCAATTTATTTTGAAACGTGACCATTTTTCAAGAACTCTCTTAACTGCAATGCAGCGTCTCTTTTCTGGCTAAAAAAAGTTATAAACTGCTAAACTCTGCAAGTTATAACCGAATATAATTTAAGACTTCACCATTTCTTCAAAAACATGTAACTAACTTTATGAATTTACATTATTTAGGAAAATTTAAAAATAATGCTTTAAAATATTAACATTTCTGCAAAATAAGCACGAAAATACATTACAACATCGCCATTATCGAAAAAAAAGAAATGAATTTAATAAACTGTCAAGTTATTCCGAAACAAACAATCTATATTGTGTGACAACGTCACTGTTTTTGCTATCAAAACTCTGAATTGCTAAAAACCTCAATGCCTATGGTAAAACTATTCTAAAAAGCTTAAATGTCGTAGTTTAACCAAATGAACTCAATATTCTTTAATCGTTATTGTTTTACACAAACCATTTTAAAGTAAGTTATTACGTCAACCTTTTTGCCAAAACAGCTCCAATTTATTTTCAAAAGTTACCATTTCGCAAGAACTCTCTAAACTAAGGTGCAGCGTCTCTTTTTTGTTTAAAAAAAAGTTGTAAATTACTAAAACTCTGCAAGTTGTAATAAAAAAAAATATTATGACTTCACCGTTTTTCCAAAAACATGTAAACATCTATAAGAATTTATATTATTTAGGAAAAATTAAAAATAATACATTAAAACATCATCATTTCTGCAAAATAAGCATGAAAGTACATTACAACATCACCGTTATCGAATAAAAGCAATGAATTCATTAAACAGTCAAGTTATTCCTAAGCAAACAATACATATTGTGTTACAATGTCAAAGTTTTTGCTAACAAAACTCCAAATTGATAATTACCTCAACGCTTTTGGTAAAACGGTTTAAAAGCAAGTAAAATGTTGTCGTTTAACCCTAACGAACTCAATATTCTTTAATCATTACTGTTTTACGCAAATCATTTTAAAGTACATTATAACGTCAACCTTTTTAATCCAAACAGCTCCAATTTATTTTGAAATGTGACCATTTTTCAAGAACTCTCTTAACTGCAATGCAACGTCTCTTTTTTGGCTGAAAAAGGTTATAAACTACTAAAACTCTCTAAGTTGTTACTGAATTTAATTTAAGATTTCACCGTTTCTCTAAAAAAAGTAACAAACTTTATGAATTTACATTATTTAGGGAAAATTAAAAATAATGCTTTAAAATATCAACATTTCTGCAAAATACACAAAAATACATTACAACATCGCTGTTACCGAAAAAAAAAGCAATGAAATTAATAACTGTCAAGTTATTCTGAAACAAACAATCTATATTGTGTTACAACATCACAATTTTTGCTATCAAAACTTTGAATTGCTAAAAACCTCAATGCATTTGGTAAAACGGTTCTAAAATGCTTAAATGTTGTAGTTTAACCTAACGAACTCAATATTCTTTAATCCTTACAGTTTTAGGCAAAACATTTTAAAGTACGTTATAACATCAATCTTTTTGCCAAAACAGTTCCAATTTATTCCCAAAAGTTACCATTTCTCAAGAACTCTCTAAATTGAGGTGCAGTGTCTCTTTTCGGGTTAAAAAAAAGTTATAAATTGCTAAAACTCCACAAGTTGTAATAAAAAAAAATTATGACTTCATCATTTTTCCAAAAACATGTAAATTTCTTTAAGAATTTATATTATTTAGGAAAAATTAAAAATAATACTTTAAAACATCAACATTTCCGCAAAATAAGCATGAAATTACATTACAACGTCAATGTTATTGAAAAAAAGCAATGAATTCATTAAACAGTCAAGTTATTCTTAAACAAACAATCTAAATTGTGTTATAACATCAATGTTTTTGCAAGCAAAACTTTGAATTGATAATAACCTCAACAATTTTGATAAAACGGTTTAAAAGCGAGTAAAATGTTGTCATTTAACCCTATTGAACTCAATATTCTTTAATCGTTACCGTTTTTGCGCAAAACATTTTACAATACATTATAACGTCAAATTTTTTTTTTTTTAATCCAAACAGCTCCAATTTATTTTGAAACGTGACCATTTTTCAAGAACTCTCTTAACTGCAATGCAATTTCTCTTTTCTGGCTAAAAAAAGTTGTAAACTACTAAAACTCTGCAAGTTGTAACCGAATATAATTTAAGACTTCACCACTTCTCCAAAAACATGTAACCAACTTTATGAATTTACATTATTTAGGAAAAATTAATAATAATGCTTTAAAATATCAACATTTCTGCAAAATAAGCATGAAAATACATTACAACATCGCTGTTATCGAAAAAAAAGCAATGAAATTAATACACTATCAAGTTAATATGAAATAAACAATCTATATTGTGTTACAACGTCACAATTTTTGCTATCAAAACTCCGAATTGCTAAAAACCTCAATGCATTTGGTAAAACGGTTCTAAAATGCTTAAATGTCGTAGTTTAACCTAACGAACTCAATATTCTTTAATCCTTATAGTTTTACGTAAAACATTTTAAAGTACGTTATAACATCAATCTTTTTGCCCAAACAGTTCGAATTTATTCCCAAAAGTTACCATTTCTCAAGAACTCTTTAAACTGAGTTGCAGTGTCTCTTTTCGGGTTAAAAAATGTTATAAATTGCTAAAACTCTACAAGTTGCAATAAAAAAAATTATGACTTCACCGTTTTTCCAAAAACATGTAAAGTTCTTTAAGAATTTAGATTATTTAGGAAAAATTAAAAATAACTTTAAAACATCAACATTTCCACAAAATAAGCACGAAATTACATTACAACATCAATGTTATCGAAAAAAAGTAATGAATTCATTAAACAATCAAGTTATTCTTAAACAAACAATCTAAATTGTGTCAAGCAAGCAAAACTTTGAATTGATAACAACCTCAACACTTTTGGTAAAACGATTTAAAAGCGAGTAAAATGTTGTCGTTTAACCCTATTGAACTCAATATTCTTTAATTGTTACCGTTTTTGCGCAAAAAATTTTACAGTACATTACAACATCAACCTTCTCTTTTTTTTTTTTTATCCAAACAGCTCCAATTTATTTTGAAACGTGACCATTTTTCAAGAACTCTTTTAACTGCGATGCAGTGTCTCTTTTCTGGCTAAAAAAAGTTATAAACTGCTAAAACTTTGCAAGTTGTAATCGAATATAATTTAAGACTTCACCGTTTCTCCAAAAACATGTAACCAACTTTATGAATTTACATTATTTAGAAAAATTAATAATAATGCTTTAAAATATCAACATTTCTACAAAATAAGCACGAAAATACATTACAACATCGCTGTTATAAAAAAAAAGCAATAAAATTAATAAACTGTCAAGTTATTCTGAAATAAACAATCTATATTGTGTTACAACGTCGCTGTTTTTGCTATCAAAACTCCGAATTGCTAAAATCTCAATGCCTTTGGTAAAATGGTTCTAAAAAGCTTAAATGTCGTAGTTTAACCTAACGAACTCAATATTCTTTAATCGTTACCATTTTGCATAAAACATTTTAAAGTACGTTAAAACGTCAACTTTTTTACCCAAACAGCTCCAATTTATTTTCGAAAGTTATCATTTTTCAAGACCTCTCTAAGCTAAGGTGCAGCGTCTCTTTTCTTGTTAAAAAAAGTTGTAAATTACTAAAACTCTGCAAGTTGTAATTGAAAAAAAATTATAACTTCACTGTTTTTCCAATAACATCTATAAGAATTTACATTATTTAGGAAAAATTAAAAATAATACTTTATAACATCATCATTGTAGAAAATTGTAAAAACAATTATAATTGCATACTGCAATTTAAGAATAAGTAGAGAGAATAGTTCAAAATGAAAATGTTGTTGTGTTGTTTTTTTTTTTTATTAAAAACAAAGAGAGAGCTTGCTTTTATATGGGCAAGCTTCAAACGGCTAAGTACAACTTCTTA
>JAXCLQ010000350.1:0-10039 GCA_035584115.1 Cedrela odorata
TGACATTAATTGTTTAATAAAAATAAATATTTAAAAAATATTTTGATAATTGTACTTTGAGTTCTTTTTGAAAATAACATTACTTTACTTTATTTTTACATTTTTTACCAATACTAATTTAATCTTATTAAACGGATTAATTTCACGCAATTTAAAATCTTTTACCCTCATAATCAACTAAACCCTAAAGTATTTCCGCTACAGTATATGAGTTACATTAACAGCACTATAATAAACTTGTCTTTTAGTGTATTTTAATTTTTTTAATTTTTAAAAATTAAAACTTTTATATTTTTTTAATTTTACAATTTCATTCTAGACCAAATTTTATGGTAAATAAAATTAAATTCATAACTAATTACTTATTATGTATATTTAAAAAATAAAGAAATTAGTTATGGAGAATATTAATAAAGAAATTTTAAAAATTAAAAAAAATTAAATTTTAAAATTTTAAAATACAAAAAAAAAGATAATTTTTTTTTTGTCTTTTAAGTGTATTTTAAAATTTTAAAATTTTTAAAATTACAACTTTATTTTTGAGTTTACAATTTTATTATAGTAAATTTTATTGTAAATAAAATTAATTTCATAACTAATTGTTTATTATGTATATTCAAAAAATAAAGAAATTAGTTAGGGATAAATTAATAAAGAAATTTAAAAAAATACACAAAAAAATTTTTTAGTTTGTCTTTTAATACGCTCGTGCCCTTCGTTCGAGCACTCATGCTTTTTGCCTAAGGCTCGTGTCGATCACCCGAACGATTGGGTGTTTGATGTGAGCACATTGAAAGACAAAATTTTTTGTATATATTTTTTTTAAATTTCAAATTTTTTATTTCTTTATTTTTTAAATTTCTTTATTAATAACTAATTTTTTATTTTTTTTAAATATACATAATAAATATTAAGTGATGAAATTAATTTTATTTATAAAAAAATTTACTATAATTACAGTTATATATTTATCAATTATAATTTTAAAAATATTAATTTTTAGGTATATATTTATAAATTATAATTAAAAAATATTTATTTTTTAGCATAATTTTCTAATTTTTTTTAATTTTTTAATATAATTAATCTAACATAATTAAAAAACATTTATTTTAATAAAAATAAAACTTTATTTTTTCTATTTTTTATATTAATTACATAAATTTTTAAAATTTTTAAAATAAAAAATTAATTATAATTAAAATATATATACAGTGCCCTGGCGCGGGCCCCATGCACGACCTACGCTCGAGCGACGACAATCGATATCTTATTAAGATTAGATTGATTGATTGATGGAATCAAATGAATGGATAGATATGAAGAAAATCACATGCCATTGCTATCCCATGCCATGTTGTTGACCCACATGGCCTCTCTCACCATCACACTCTCTCTTGACACATTAACATCATTCTACCGACTCTGTCCTAGTTTCTCTCTTTTTTAAAAAATATTATTATTTTTTTCTTTGTTTGTATCATTTTCTCTCTCTCTCTCTCGCCTCTTTTATTTTTGAAAATAACCTTATTTGACTCCCAGTTGACAATTTTGACTAACCCTAATTAAATCTTACCAAATGATCTAATTTCAAATATTTTGGATAATTTTATCCACATGACTTCCCAAACCCTAAAATTTCAAAACCTTAAATCCCTAAACTCTAACTATAGTACCCGTGCAACAGTAATTTTGTTGTCTTTTAGTTTATTTTTATAATTTTAATTTCTTTACTTTTCTTAATTTACATAATTAAACTCACATAAAATTATAAATTTTACAAAAAATTTAAATATAAAAAATAATTTTTTTTTTATCTTTTTAAAACTTACAATTTTATGTGAATTTTTATTTTTTCAAGAAAAAGATAATTTTATAATTTTATTTTTTATTGAAATAATTTTTTTTCAATTATGTAAATATTTAATTGCATTAGAAAAATTAAAAAAAAACTTATTGTAAATATTTAAGTTCTATCAGTGTAATTGTAAAATTTTAATTTTTTAAATTAATTTTTTAAATTCTTTTACTTTATTTTTTATTATAAGTTTTATATTAAAAATTAAAAAATCTTAAATTTATAATTACCCTGCACCCAGTGCTCCCATCCACCAAGCGCCCCCCATCCACCCAACGCCCACCAGCACCCAGCGCGGCCCAAATTCAGCTCCTAGCGCGGGCCTGCACCCAACGCGGCCCAGTGCAGGCCTCTACTTTTCTGCATTTTTTAAATTATTTTTAATGTTTTATAATTATTTTTAATTGACAAAGTAAACAAAAAAAAAATTCAAAAATTGTCTATTTATTGGCACTCAGTGCAACCTAGTCTCTCTACCAAGCTCTCATTCCGGCGATAAGAAATTTTCAGGCGACAAATTTCGGCAACCAGAAATTTTTTCCGGCGTGTGAAAAAGGTAAGTTTATGACTTTTATTTGTTATTTATGACAAGTTATTTATTGAAAAATTTAAATTTCTGTTATAAGAAAATTAGAAGTTAAATTTTAGTGAGAACTTTATTGTTAACTTAGGAGTGAAAATTTTTAAATTTTCCGGCACGACAACGGTGGCTGGCGGTTGTTAGGGGCAGTTTTGGGTTGTTTTTTAAATATTTATTTTACTAGTTAATAAAATAGTAGTTATAAATATAATTTATGTATAACAAAAAATATATGTTTATTATTTTTTAAAAATTTAATTAATAGAAATATATTGTATGTAATTTGTAATAGTAGGAAAAAAAGTTAATTTATGTATAAAAAAAATAGATGTTTATTATTGTTTAAAAAATTAGTTAATAGAAATATGTTGTATGTAATTTTTAATAATAGGAAAAAAATAATTTATGTATTAAAAAAATAGATGTTTATTATTGTTTAAAAAATTAGTTAATAGAAATATGTTGTATGTAATTTGTAATAGTAGGAAAAAAAATTAATTTATGTATAAAAAAATAGATGTTTATTATTTTTTTTTAAATTACTTATATGTAAGTAATAGTAGGGAAAAAATTAATTTATGTATAAAAAAAATAGATGATTATTATTTTTTTTAAATTACTTAATAAAAATATGTTGTATGTAATTTCTAATAGTAGGAATAATTCCTTACTGATGTAATTTATTCAGGTATAAATGGCGAAATAATTACATATGAAGATTCCAACATTAGATCACTTTCATGTTAAAGTGACTTGTTTATCTTGATTAGAGGTGATTGAGCATATAAGGGATAAACTAACAGAGGCGCAAGTTGATTTATTTATACAGTCTTGTTTTGGGCACTTATTGTCCCTCGAGAGTTTACATCATTTATCTATTCTCATACATCATATGATGTTGCACGAAGTTCATATGGATGGCAGCAACAATGATATGTGGTTTCACATTGGAGGTCAGGTTATTCGTTTTTCACGTAAGGAGTTAGGGTTGATTATTAGCCTGCGTTGTGGACATTAACCTGTTGTTAATTTTCTTAAGGGCACACAATTGATAGACGAGTATTTTGGCAGTATCGATGGGCCTATCACTTTGGATGATATTGAGACTGTGTACACCGAGATTGATTTTACTACGATACCCGACTTTAACGCTGTACGCCTGTCGCTTTTTTATATAGTGGAGAGGTTCTTACTTGGTCGGGGAGGAAGAGCTCATGCTGATTTATGGTTGTTGCGTATGACAGAGAACTTTGTACAATTTAATCAATATCCATAGGGATCTGTTGTATTTGAATACACAATATTATCACTGCGCATACCATCACAAGTCAGTACTCCAAGTACCAGAAGGATACGCCACGGCTACACGAGACTGGTCAGAGTTTTATAGAGAAGTATAACATTGCTGGGATGCCTATTGCATTTCAAGTATTTATCATGTATATTTACAATTTATGTATAAATTGTCATTATATGTTGTTTTTAATGCTACAACAATTTAGGTTTGAATATATGAGTCTGTGCCTAGGTTGGATAGGCATTTAGCATTGAAAGTAAGTAATGACATCTCACGGCTCTAGCGTTGGAAGGTGAGGAAGGCCAATATTCATCCGCAGACTATACGTAAACATTTATTTTTAAAGTTGGTAAGTACAATTTATCATCATCACATGCATTATAAATAATTTAAATGACAAACATCCATCATAATTTCTTATGCGTGTTTTCATGATCTTCTGGTAATCCCTATGCTTAAGCCGGAGCCAGCAGAGCTAACTAATTCATGTATCACAAAGGTATTGCAGACTTTAGAGCTAAATGGCCAGTATGGAGGTAATTTGTTTGCTAGGACAGTAGCTGCCAAGCCCAAAGGTTGAACTTCACATCATGCAAATGAGCCCACGGATTTTAAGGCATCCGCTTCCCAGGTTTGTTATTTGAAATGCTTGAATCTGATGATTACAACTTACTAAATTGCGTTATTGTTTGAGATGCAATATAACATATTTTTGCAGGCTACGCCACCAATGCCGTATCCGTTTTATACAGCTACTAGACTGATTACTGTTTTGCCACCGCAGCTGCAATATTCACCCGCACTATCATCTCATTATCTTGCAGCGCCATCTCCTTATTTTGCGGTCGCATCACCAGTGTATTATTCACTTACATAGACACCTAATTATTCTTCTGTGCCATCACCGCATTTTGCAGCCGCATCATCGGCACATTATTCACCAGCACCAAGCCCTCTAAATTCTCCTGCACTAACAACGCATTATGCTGCAACGCCATCACATCATTTGTCACCTACATTAGCGGCGCATTTTTCACAGTCCTCGTCCCAACATTTTCATCCTTCTGCCGCACATAGATCATCTTTTGATGATCATTTTAGGAGGACTGTTATGGATCGCTTTGATGCGTTAGGTATAGATATGCATGCATTGAGGGACCACTTCGGTAGGGTTGATGCGATGTCGATTGATTTCCAGGCCTTCATGCAAGAATGCAAGGAGAACTTCGGTCGAGTTGATGCGATGTCCACCGATTTTCATGTCTTCAGGCCGGATTACAGCGAGAACTTTGGTCGAGTTGATGCGTTGTCGGCCAATTTCCAGACCTTCAGGCAAAACTTCAGAGGCAAAATTTTCAATCCTTCAGGTAGGACTGCAGGGACAACTTCAGTCTATTGGAGGCCATGATTGCCTATTTTTAAGCACTCAGGTAAGACTGCAGGGGGCATTTCAGTCGATTTGATGCGTTGACGACCGATTTTCAAGCATTCAGACAAGACTACAGGGACAACTTTGGTCCAGTTGATGCTATAATTGGTGATATTGGTTCAGTTTTAAAGTTGGCTAGCTAGCAACGAGAGCCCTCACAGACCCAGTTGTCACCCACTGGCGAGTGTATTCAAGTAATCAACTTGTTTTTTTATTAAGTTACAAGCAACAACGTTATTAGTTCATGCACAAAACAAGTGTTTTGTTCTATTTGGTTGTAATTTTTATTATGTTGCAGCTAGAAGTTGCACATCATGATTCAGGTGACGCACAAATTGATGTAACGCATAGAGTACCACCTATCCAGAAAGAGAGTCGATTCGGCCGAACATTAAAAAAGGTCTATATGGCAAAAGTTCGTACACTGATCCTAATAAGAGAAGTCGTGGAGCCCCTTCCATTAGACCGCTGCCTCAATATCCGTCGAAGCTTAGTATTAATCCTTTGGCGCTATATCCTGATGACTTATATGCTGAGTATATATAGTGGTTGGAAGACCCAAAGACATGTATAGAGACTCGTTCGATAACGTTGACACCGCAGCGACTTCGTGGTATTTCGAAACCGGATGCGCATCTAGAGGATATTGTAAGTGAATAGCTTGTGCGTTGTTGTATTATAATGTTATTTTTATTATGTAACTATAAACTTATCATTTTTGCAGCACAATGACAAGTATCTGTATTTAGTCGCGCACCGACAGCAAGCGTGTCCTCATATACTGTCACAGCGCTAGACCGTGGCATCGACGTATTTATATGTATGTATAATGTTGTCATTTTGTAATGCATTGACAATAAGATGTAAATCGTAACTGTTATTGACCCAAGGGCCTATTATCACATGCAGGCTCAGCTACTTTATGCGTGGCAAGAATATCGTAAAGGGGGCAATTTTTTAACGAGACTGGACGTTGAAGAACATGTCAGAGGCGACGCAGAGAGGGTGAAAAGACCATGGAGCGCCATTGATTATATTTTTATTCCTGCTTTGGTGTGTATGGACCACTGGGTTGCATGCACTGTTGACTTGGGCGATCGACAAATATCTATGCATGATTCGATGCCACAGGGCCATTCCGACTGAGAGATGGACGAGGCAATGAAGTCGTTGTCCGAGTTATTAACTTACGTCCTACGCACAAGTGGGGTGTATGATGCAAGGTCGGATTTGTGTGACACAAATGGGCCATTTCGGTATTTTAGAGTGCCCAATGTGCTCCGTCAACGAAAGGAGAGCGACGACTGTGGCATTTTTATATGTAAGTTTATAAAGTACGTTATGTTAAGCCGACAATGGAATTTTAATTTTAATCATGGTCAATTTTTTAAGATAAATATGGCGCTCGATTTATTTGAGGGACGTATATATTTACATATCATAGTTATTTATCCCAATTTAAATCGATAAATTTAGTGTATATTTATTTTAAATTTTTTATTTCATATTGTGAATTAATTTTGAGCATTAAGTAAATTAGAATATGTTGTAAATATCATAAATAAAATATAACAAAACATAAAGGTGAATATTTTATCATTAAGCTATTAATTTCAATTTCGATACATTGAATCATAGTACATAATCACTCTGTTTGACAAATGGAGAAATGAAAAAAAACACAATATATAATCACTAGGTCCGGTCTTCATACAACGGATTTTTGTACGTAGCACGATTATGTCTGCGTTGTTTGCAGCGGAAACATCTTCGAATGATCACATCCTTTCCCGCCGGTGGAATGCATTGATTTCTTGGTCGACTTGTTGGTATGCGTCCAATCGGCGATTTGATAACAATGGATTGGATGTCGAGCGAAACATCCCAAAATATCTGGTCTCCCACTGGATGAATCTCCTCTGCATATGCTGACAATAGTGTGTCATTCTTATAGTACATTGAGCAGAAGTCACCATATTGACCCCTAATATGTCGAATAATAGCTAGTACGTGGGTATAAGACAATTGTTGCAAGTCGAAACGTGTACATTGATATGTCTTTGTGCTCAAATCGACCACGACCTGTTCTCCTCTGCCTTTGACTTCAAACTCGTAGTAAGAAACAGGAAATACTGAAAGTGTATTAGATGCGCAATCTTCGACTTTAATCTTATTGTCTGTCGCTTCGATAAGAGTGTTATCATTAGATTTTATAGCTTCTTCTCTCCGTTTTTAAAACCAATACTGGAACACAGACCGTATCTAATCCGCTAAGGCCACAATTGGAAGAGTACGTGCATCCTTCAACAATGCATTCATACTCTCTACAATGTTGGTAGTCATTATATCATACCGTCGTACTGAAAAATGAGACCTAACCCACCGATGAAATCTAACATCGTTTTGTAAGTAAGTGGCAGCATCAGGGTGTATCGACCTCGATTTTTCCATATATTTTTCGAAGTCGGTGAACAAATAAGCTTTCACAACAACATAATACCCCATAAGGAAACCGTAATTTGATTTGAGGTTTCCTTCAATATGGTAGGAACAAAAACCGCGATATGCCTCGAGAAATATTGTCTGTACAACCTTAAGGATGCTATCATACTGATCAGACACAAACACCAAATCGGCTACTGATCCAAGCGTATCTCGTAGTTTTGTTAAGAGCCACTCCCATGACGCATCATTTTCAGAGTCCCATACTCCAAATGCAATAGGATAAATTTGGTCATTTCCATCAAGTGTCGCAGCTACAAACATGGTCCCTTGGTGTGTACCCTTTAAGAAAGTGCTGTCAATGGCAATCACGAGATGAATTGATGAAATAAAACCACGCACAGAGGGGCCAAGCGCCATGAAAAAATATATGAAATGGTCGTTATCGTCAGTTTGTATGTGCGTTATTGACCCAGGGTTTCTCTATTCTAAATTATGACAAAAATATGAGAGTAACGGAAATGACTCAGACAGATCCCCGTATGCCAATGTACGTGCTTCTTCTCTAGCTAGCCACGCCTTGCGGTAGGATACAACCACTCCAAACTCTCGGTGTATGTCGTCTCAGATGTTTATTGGAGTGTAAATCCTACTGGGATCTTGAAACTTGTCCATAACATATTCACCGATAAATCGACTGCTTGCTTGGTGGTGGCCTGACTGTAACTGGTCGCTTCGACAAGTATGACATGTTTCAATTCGTTTAATAGACCAATATTCGTCATTTCCATCTGTACTAGTTGCTCGAATGCGCCATTTACATCTATCAACAACACATTTCACCTCAAACCGGTCTAATGCAGACTTGGCAACCTTAAACTGAAAATAGTTCCTCAATACCATCATTACTAATATATCTCATAACTCTTTCTTAGAATTGAAAATCTGGCCAACACTAATGGTATCGGAAGTAGAACTGGACCTTGCATTTAACAATTAAGAATTGAAAGGCGGAATTGGCTGCAAAATGCCAGAAGTAGACGGACCGGCATATTTGGTTGACACCCCATTGATCTGATTGTCTGACTAGGTCCATACCCCAAGTTCGCCAGTGCCTCCGTGTTCTCGATACAATAATTCCAACCGATGGTCCCCATTGTATTGAGTGGAATGTTAGGGCCTTTGCCCTTCATCCATGATAGAGTATCAAAATATTTCTGTGCAGGGTCTTCATTGTACTGACAAGGAGAATATCCTTCGTGGAATGTAGGATATTTATAAGGTATCGGTGAAGGCTCTACTGCATTCACATAAGTCGGTAATTGATGGAAATAATGGTTACATTGATTGCTCCCCAAAAAGAAACAAATGGTTGTACAGGCACACCCGGATCGTCAACCTGCAAAGGAGGAGTATAAGACACCCCATGAACATCAGCAGCTATCCTCTCTGTAGTGACGTACAACGGACTAACCTGTCTGGACTCTGTAATCACAATAGTGCTCATAAAACCAGCTACATCAAAGTCATTTACAATATTCACATATATAACAGATTCGGTTTCACTGTCTGTAAAAGTTGCTTTCATATGGATTGTGAATTTCGCTTTATCTATTTCAATGCATTCGTATATCATGTGTAATAACAGTTGGAATTTGACGTTTTTCGGAACGACTAAAAGTCGGACCCTTCCGCCACGGTATTTCTCAGAACCGTCTGATAATGTAATCCATGATCCGCCCTGATGAACCCCAACCAACACAATCTCAGCCATACCTAAAAGGTTACCAAATAATTTAAATTTATTTAATTCATACATAAATTAACCAAAACAATTACTTATTTCATATTTTAAATTAATACAAATTCAAAATCAATTTTAATTAATATATCTTATATTTAATAAAAATTCAAAATGATTAGTTCTAGTAACACCAATGAATTTGCTTCCATGGTTATAGATCGCACAGCAAAAGGAATAGTAGATCCCTGCATGGGTACTGCTTCTTGGTCAGTAAAAATAATAACTAAGAAGTAATACAACCAAAACATACAATACAATCCAATCCTGGCGTGACCGTCTTTTTAGGGTCCTGCTACTAAACAATTACAAGACTTTTAGTGGAAAAAAAATATCTTCAATAAACAAATGATAAAAGTCTTTTCCCAATTAGGTTACAGAACTCCTAATTGGTGCTACAGAATGAAATTCTTTCTTTTACCATTTTTTTCCTTTCTCTACTACAAGTATGAAATTTCAATCAAATTGACCAAAGAAATTTCTAAAAACTAATGATCTACACATAACAAAATAATCAAGAGGAACAATCTTATCTACATTGAATGGCGATTAGTAAGGATACCTCTTTTCTTTATAATAAACTAATTGCTAGGATATTGACAAAAACCACAGAAAAACTAGTTAATTTATTT
>JAXCLQ010000351.1:0-10035 GCA_035584115.1 Cedrela odorata
TAGTTGAGGGGAAATCCACAAACAGGCCTCCATTATTCAATGGAAATGATAATGCCTATTAGAAAAAGAGGATGCAAATATTCTTGACAACTCTAGATTTTGAAATTCTAAGTATTATAGAATATGGGTATTTTTCACCCACAATAGAGGATATATTAACTAGAGAAAGAAAATTAAAATCAAAGAGAAAATGGACACTTGAGGAAAGAAATAGATTCACTTTAAATGGTAAAGTCATGAACATACACTATTGTGCTCTAGATAAAACTAAATTTAATAGAATTTCAGGATGTGAAATCTCAAAATCAATTTGGGATATGCATGAGGTCATAAATGAGGGCACTAGTAGAGTCAAAGACTCAAAAATAAGCATGTTAGTTCATGACTATGAATTGTTTAAAATGAAATCACATGAAAGCATTAAAGACATGTTTACTCAGTTTACTGACATTACTAACGAGCTTAAAACTCTTGGTAGATCTTATTCCAATGCAGATATTGTCACTAAAATTTTGAGAAGTCTACCTAAAAGCTGAGAAGCCAAAGTAACAACGATCAAAGAAGCAAAAGACTTAAAGATTTTGCCACTTGAGAAGCTTCTTAGATCACTCATGACATATGAGTTGGAAGATAGACAAAATATTAACGAAGATAGAAAAAACGGGAAGAGAAACATTGCATTAAAGATCACTAAAAAAGAAGATGAAGATGATGAAAGCAAAGAAGAATATGAGGAGGACGAGTTTTTTCTCATGGTCAAGAAATTCAAGAAATATTTCAACAAAAGAACAAATTGGAAAAGAATAGACTATCCTAGAAAGGATAGATTCAAGAAAAATAATGAAAAAGAGAAAGAAAAAGAAAAAGAACGAGAAATCATTTGCTATGAATGCAAGAAACTGGGGCATACAAGACCCGAATGTCCGCTAATGAAAGACTAAAAGGACAAGAAAAAAAGAAGGCAATGAAAATGACATGGGATGACTCATCAAGTGAGGAAAGCACCTCATCATCGAAAAATAAACGAGCCAACTTTTGTCTCATGGGAAAGCAAGAGGATGAGGTAACTTCTCTTAACTACAATTCTTTTTATTATACCACATGCACAAGTAGTGACAATGATGACTTACTAGAAGATGACTTGTGTGTCTTATATGAAGAACTTAAAGATGACTTTCAGAAATTGTATGTTAGGCATAAAGAGTTAAGGAAAATGAATTTCTTGACAATAAAAGAAAACAATTCATTAAAATTAAAAATTAGTGAATTTGATGGCAAAATGATTCTAGCATATCCACAGAGTGTAACACATTAAAAGATGAAAATGAAAACTGAAAAGATGAAATAATTTTCCTTAAAAACATGTTAGCAAACTTTACACAAGGAAAGACAACCTTAAATAAACTCTTAGGTAGTCAAATACTAGTATTTGATAAAGCTGGACTTGGCTATAGACAATGAATCAAACAAAAGACCTGTGTAAAATATTTTGTAAAATTTAAACAAGAAGTCACATCATCCATTACTTGTCATTATTGTAATAGGAAAGGTTATTATAGCAATACATATCTACATAAGAAGAATAAGTATAATGGACTTACGATGATGTGGGTACCTAAGGGAACACAACTTAAGGAGATTATATATGTTAAGATGGCCAAGTCCTTAAAGGATAGAACTAATACTTATAAACCCAAAGTCACTTAGGTACCAAAATAAACTTGTCCATTTTATAGATACCGTATGTGAAAAGTAATAAGTATAAAAAGAAATAGTTCATCGATAGTGGTTTCTCAAGGCACATGACGGAAAACAAGAAGCTATTTCTCAATCTAAAGAAAGAAGATCAAAAAGACATAATTTTTAGAGATAATAGTCGAGGTAAGGTGAAAGGTATTGGTATTATTGGCATTAATTCAATTTCAATTAAAGATGTTTTGTATGTTAAAGTTCTTAAGTATAACTTGCTTAATATTAATCAATTGTGTGATTATGGATATAAAATTGTGTTTCTTAAGAATAGTTGTGAAATATTAGATGAGCATACAAATAAGTTATTCTATGCACCAGAAGCAATGATGTATATATATCATAGAATTAGAAAATCTGAATAAAATGAATGGAATATGCTTGTAAGTTCTTTGTGGTGATTCTTGGATGTGGCATAGAAGATTAGGACATTGTAGTATGGATCTTTGCCAAAACTTGTTAAACAAAGCTTGTTAAGAGACCTTCCAAATCTAAAATTCACAAAAAACAAAGTATGTAATCCTTGCCAACTAAGAAATCAAGTTAAAATTTATTTCAAATCTAAAAACTTAGTTTTCACAACTAGACTATTTGAGCTTTTAAATATAGATCTCTTTGGAACAAATAGAGTTGCATCCTTAGGAGGAAAACTTTATGCATATGTAATTGTAGATGATTATTCAAGATTTACATGGGTGTTCTTTTTGGATAGCAAAAACAACACATTCAAAGCATTTAAAAAATTCTTAAAAGGGTTGAAAATGAAATAGTTTTAAAATTGTAAAGATTAGAAGTGATTAAGGTGGGGAGTTTGTGAACAAAGAATTTGAAACCTTTGCAATGAGAATAGATATTCTCACAACTTTTCTGCACTTAAAACCCCACAATAAAATAGAGTTGCCGAGAAAAAGAATAAAACATTACATGAAATAGGCAGAACAATGCTAAGTGAATACAACCTACACGAATACTTCTAAGATTATTAACACCGTATGTCACATAACAAATAGGGTTTTAATTAGAAAAATATTGAACAAAATTTCATATGAGCTAATTTTTCAAAGGAAACTCAAGATTAAGTACTTTAGGGTATTTGAATGCAATTGCTCCTTTTTTAATACCAAAGACAATCTTAAAAAATTTGAGCCAAAATCTGATTCAAGAATATTTCTAGACTACTCCTCCAAAAGTGAAGCCTATATAATTTTCAATAAGAGAACTCAAGTTGTGGAAGAAAGTTTGCATATAACATCTGATAAATACGATCCCAACTTTACTAAATTAATTGCTAAAGAAAAGGAGAAAAAATTAGAAGTTATTGAAAATTTAGAAAACTTGAACTTAAATGATACATCTTTAGATAAACAAAATCAAATTATAGAAGAAGAGAAAATCACTAATGAACTTTCAGAAGCATGAAAATATAATTCTTGTCATGCAAAAGAACTAATAATAGGAGATCCTTTACAAGAAGTTAAAACAAGAAGAAGAATAAGAGAATTTGATGAAAATCTAGATGAAATTCAAAACCTATCATTTGTCTCTCAAATTGAGCCAAAACAAATTGAAGAAGCCCTAAATAATGAAAATTGGTTAATGGCTATGCAAGAAGAGTTAAATCAATTCTAAAGAAATAAAGTTTGGACCTTAGTACCTAGACTCAATGAATATCTAACTATAGGTACCAAATGGGTATTTAGAAATAAACTCAATGAGAATAAGAATATCTCTCGAAATAAGGCTAGGCCAGTGGCATAATGATATAGTCAAGAAGAAGGAATGGGCTATGATGAAACATATGCTTCCGTAGCTAGATTAGAAGCCATTAGAGTGCTCTTAGCCTTTGCATATTATAAAATTTTTGAACTCTATCAAATGGATATTAAAAGTGTATTTTTAAATAGTTTTATAAATGAAGAAGTTTATGTAGAGCAACCTCTCGATTTTAAGAACTATAAATTTCCAAATCATGTCTATAAACTCACTAAAGTACTATATAGTCTAAAACAAACACCTAGACCTTGGTATGAAAAGCTAAGTGAATTCTTGCTAAAACACAACTTTGTGAGGGGAAGTGTTGATACTACGCTTTTTATTAAACAAAAGGTGATACTATTTTGTTAGTACAAATTTATGTTGATGACATCATTTTTGGAAGCATAAATAAGTCCTTGTGCATTGAATTTTCAAATCTTATGAAAGAAGAATTTGAAATGAGCATGATGTGAGAATTAAATTTCTTTTTAGAACTTCAAATTAAACAAACAATTGATAAAATTTATATCTCTCAATCAAAATATATCAAAAAAATTACTAAGGAAATTTGACATCATAGAGTGAAAAACAATTCAAACCCCTATGAGCACTTCTACTTCATTAGATAAGGATGAAATATGAAATAATGTAGATCAAAAGTTATATAAAGACATGATAGGATCCTTCATTTATTTGACCATCTCTAGACCTGACATTCTCTATGGAGTATGTGTATATACTAGATTTCAATCCAATCCCAAGTAATCACATCATGTAGCTGTAAAATAAATTTTTAAGTATTTAAAAACCACACCAAACTTAGAAATATTCTATCCAAAGGATGGTGAATTTAGCTTGAAAGGCTATTCGAATGCTGACTATAGAGAATGTAAAGTGGACAAAAAAAGTACAAGGGGTACTTGTTACTTTCTTGGAAATACTTTAGTATCTTAGTTTAGCAAGAAACAAAATATAATTGTATTTTCTACTATTGAAGTCAAATACATATTCGTTGGGAGTTGTTGCGCACAACTTCTATGGATAAAACATCAATTACAAGATTATGAATTAGATCTTAGTAAAATTTCGATTCTATATGATAACATAAGTATCATAAACTTGACCAAGAATTCTGTTCATCACTCTAAGACTAAGCACATAGAAATCCATCATCATTTCATCAAGGACCACGTTAGCAAAAGAAATGTTTGCTTAGATTATATAAACACAAATCTTCAATTAGCAGACATCTTCACTAAGCCACTTGATTGGGATCGTTTTTGTGCAATTGAAAATGAACTAGGAATGATAGAAATTATTTGAATCATGTTTGAGCCTGTTTGTATGTATGTGAAGTTGGTAGAAATTTGTTTCTGGAAGAAATCGGATCGATACGCTATTAAAATCGTATCAATATCCTTATGTGTTTCTATTTTAACATCGATACCATCATTTGATGTATCGACATGGTAACTTATATTCTAGTTTGTATCGATATCTTTCCATTGCAGATCGATACCTTAACTCAAATTCAAAAACGACCACGTTTGCCTCAAAAATTTCGAAAGTTCCATCATCAGCCATCAAAATTAAATGCACCTAAAAAGACTTTTTCAAATGGGGATTTGTTCATATCCTCATTGACATATATCGATACCCTCAACACTAAGTATCATATTCGTACCTTCAAAGGGAAAAAGTATCAAAATCTCTTTAAGAGAAATCGATATATCTTTTCAAATATAAGAACAGATCAATACATTTCTAAAGTATATCGATACTTTTATGCGATTTTATGTTTAAAAGACACTCCAATCTACACATATCAATATCTTTTCAAAAGTATTGAACTTTCTTTAAGAGAGATCGATATATCTTTTCAAATATAAGAACATATCAATACATTCCTGAAATATATCGATACTTTTATGCGATTTTATATTTAAAAGACACTCCAATCTACATATATTGATATCTCAGCTACTCCGAACTCTCTCTAAAAACCCTAATCTCTCTGCTATTGAAACCTTACGATTCCAAATTCTCTCTAACTCTTAAAGTAGAAACTCGAAAATGCCAAGAACCAAAAATCTAGAGGTAGGACAACGAAAGAGACATAAGCCTAAGACAGTATCGACTTCAAATCCTAACTCCCAAACCAAGAAGTAGAAGATCGATACTCTCTCCACTATCTGAATAGAAAAGAGTCTACTGGTAGGCTAATCGACTTTCCTTTCTTATAATTTATCAATTTTCCCTATCTAAGTCAATTCAAAGAATTCGGATTGATGCATTTTTTTTCAACAAAAAAGGAAATACTTTGACATTCTTGTCAAAGTATTCTATTCAAACTTAGACACAAAGAATCCCTATACTAGAAGGATGAAATTGATTGAATTCAAAACAATCGTCCGAGAACATACCTTTGAAGTAAATGTCGAAACACTTTTCAAGGTTATCGGAATACCAGACGGGGGTCATTTCTATCCCACAAGTCATTTTCAAGCTATTGAAGCCTATAAGATTATTACAAGACATGACTAAGGATAATTACAAACCTATTCACCTAGGACTTTACAAGAAGATCTTTTACTTGATTGTGTTTCACTGCCTAAATGCAAGGTCAGGACGATTATCTGAAATGATACTAGAAAATATGTGGTGGATGAAATCCATAATGGAAAGGAGAAGGCCAAATTTGATTGGATGAATACTCTCAGCTATCATTCGAACAACTACCACCAAAGCTACTCATCTTCACTATGGGTATGCAATCTCTAATATCATTACTGATGAACCTACATGTGTATACTTAGACGCCGACATGATTGAGCCTCCCATTACCGCCATGCTATCTGAGACAACACTTCGACACATGCATTACAAATGTATAGCAAATAGAATTTGGACAATTCAAGCTCGCTATAGGCATCTGCACAATCAAGATCAAGCAGAGATTATGGCTCAATAGGCTAAAGATGTTGCAATAGAAAATGACCTTGAGGCACCTATCAATGTGCACGATACAACACCCTCAGTTCAGACAGAACCAACAGCATAGCCACCAGTTCCCTCATCCGCATTGCTATATCTTTTGGAGAACAAGTAAGCACATATGACAAGCATGGAAGAAAAGGTAGAGACCATAATGTCTAATTTTGATGAGCGCCTCACTGGCATCGACACTTTGGTCATAACGCAAATGCATAAGATCGAGGAACATCTTGCTTGGGGTAAACAAGGAATCACATAGCTTGGGGTAAACATCATTGAGATCATAACCTTCTCCACACGCCTCACGACCTAATCCTTCCTATACGGTCGACTTAGATGTCGATAGTGATGATCTTGATGATCTTGTCTTTGGCACTTTGTAACATTATTTGTCTATGTTTTCTACATTGTTTCTCTCTAGCTTCTATTTTTCTTTGACTAAATGCTTAATGAAGAGACATGTGCACTTACTTATTATTACTTGCTTTATTTTACTATCTCTCTGCGCATGTATGCATTTTTTTTAACTCCTTCTTTGATGGTTGATAAAAAAGGAGAGAAACTTAAATTAATTAAAGTTTAACTTAGGCATGCAACAAACTCTTAAGGGGTTAAGGGGAAGAACATAAATAATTAGGAGAAACTTTAACTTAAGCATCACATTAAAGGGAAGAAAGAATAAAAATTAATATTTAAAATAAACTTAGTTAATCTTAAAAAAAATTAGATACTTCAATTGATTAAAGATCCTTAAGATTTACTTAGTTTTTATCATCATCAAAAAATGGGAAGATTAATGATATTATATTGATGACTTAAATATATTTAATTATTTTCAATGATGACTAAGTATTATTATAAATGTTAAGTTAACATATAATGATAAAATAATCTTTAAATTGTTTTAGAATAAAAAAAAAACTTGTGTATAAATATGCTTATAATCAATCCTTAATAAATATATTTGAAAAGTGTTTTAAGAGCTTAACAAGATCGATATGTAAAAGCAAAGATATTGATATATCAAGATAATAGATCGATACCATTGAATAATAGTCCGACATTCTCAAACTAGATCGATACCAAGAAAATAGCATATCAATATATGTTGAGATAAAACTTTCAAATGAAATTCTTAAGGTTGACCAGATCGATACCTTAGCTAGAAGAGATAGATACATGTCTTGTCCAAAGAGTTGCAAAATAATTACAGTGTAAAACTATATCAATACCTAAGCTAGAAAAGATTGATACATGCCTTGTCTAAACAGTTGCAAAATAATTACGGTACAAACTAGATTGATACCTAAGCTAGAAGAGATTGATACGTGTTTTGTCCATAAAGTTATAAAATAATTATGGTGCAAATCATATCGATACCTGAGCTAGAAGAGATCGATACATACCTTGTCTGGAGAATCGTAAAATAATTACGGTACAAACCAGATCGATACATAAGCTAGAAGAGATCGATATATGCCTTATTCAGAGAGTTAAAATTTATTTACGAAATCAATCAGATCGGTACAAGAAGGCAAATGGATCGATACTCGAGATTCAGATTCAATTTTCGCACAAAGAGATTAATACATAACAAAAAGAGATAGATACTTCTTTTGAATTTAAAGTCCAATGGTAACTTCTGCAACATTTATGATAACCATTAAATACGTCAAATCAAGCCATTGGACTCAAGGATCTTCACAAAAGGATTGAATATAAATTGAAGAAACACAATGAAGTACAACAACATAGCTATTATTGTGATCAAACTAAAAAACGTTTTTGAAGAATATTCTCAGATATTAGAGCTTGAGATCCTTAATGGAACTATTATACTCGGGAATCAAGTCTTTGGCCAAAGCATGCGTTTTTGAAAAAGTATTTTGTAGATATATGAATCATTTATATGATTGAGATTCTGATTCTAAGATTGAGTTAAGGGTTTGACAGTACTATAACCCTAATTTGATTGTAAGTCAATAACAGATGGACTTTACTATATGCACATATGACTATATAAATTTATTCAATAATTCATTCATCTGTGTCTGAGAATTATGATATCTTGCTAAAAATCACTGGAGATACGAAAGAATTCATATCATTCCACGTCCTGCACACAATGAACCCAAAGGGTCACATACGTTAGTCGGTTACTTGATGATGATGGTTATTGCTATTATATATTAATCATTAATTTAGTCAGTGATGCATTTCAATACTTTGATCTGATAACAATATAATTCTTTATTATAGAGAATAAATTTTTCGAGTAAAATCTGCTAGCACTCGTGTGCGTGAGAAATATTTCAATAATTTATAGAATAACGTAAATATAATTTACGAATATATATATAATATTGAAAAAGTGATGTGATCTAGACAGTATAAGGAGAATCTAAGGAGGGAGGAAATACGGTCAAAATGAGTGATCTATTACATGTTCCAGTTCGGCCTATTACAAGACAAAGAGCAAAGAAGATTAAGAAGGCAATGGCAGGCCTAGCCCAGCACATGATGGTCGAATGTACTAAGCAAACGAGGAGGAGCAGACATGCAGCATATGGACTTCATAGAGGAGGGTCCTAGACTGATTTATTTGACCCAAATATTAGAAGATCAAGCCCAACTATGAGGAAAAGTCTGATTTATGTTTTATGTTTTAAGTTTTAAGTTTTTTCATATTTTGGTGTCATGAACTAAACTTTAATATTATGTTTTAAAAGTCCATGCACAAAATTAGGTTTTTTTCTTTTTTGGCTTAGGGGTTATTTTAGTCTTTGTATCCTATTAGTGGAATTATAATTCAAATATAATATGCATTCCTATTAGTATAAGGGTAGTATTAGGGTTTCTTGTGAAAAAGTATTTAAATACATTATGTATCATTAATGAAAAAAAAGAACGATTAAATCTAATTTCAAGTAAATTCGTGTGTTGTGAAAAGACTGATTCTTCTTGCTTAGTGATTGAACAAATAACTTATTAAAGGACTGATGACTTTTGTGGCATTCTTGCTAACAAAAGATTATCGGGATTTTACAAGGGTTTTTAAAGGCAGGTTCTTTGGGGGTTTGTGTAGATTTTAGAAGGATTTTATTCCTACAAAATAAGGATTTGAGGTTCTTGGGCTTAGTTTCTCTTTCGTGGGATTTCCTTGGCTTCGTGTTCAAGGGGGTTTCTCATCAGTAAGTTATAAAATATATAGGTATTAATGAATAAATGAGTTAATTCATTATTGATTATATAAATATTATTTAATCAAATGATTCATTGGTTGACAAATGGCACTATGTGATGTTGCTAAGTGTCAAAGATTTGATTAAATCTTGTCCATTCATTTTGAATCAATGGTTAGAGATTTAATAGTTTAATAATCATTAAAGAAATCATTTAAAAAGGAAATATCTTTTTAGGTCTCATTTTATAGTCACACAAAGAATAGTCTAAAATAATGTCACGCCCTGATCTTGAGGTCCACTTATGACAATCGCCACAAACCTTCCTGGTACATCATTTTTGTTCAGAATGTAT
>JAXCLQ010000352.1:0-10032 GCA_035584115.1 Cedrela odorata
TACAAAATTATATATACATAAAGATGATATCCCTAGACCGTATGACACGATTGGTTCTAGGGCATATCTCCAACACACCTAATAGTTATTGGAAGCCAAAGACCCTCTATCAAGAAATATGTCAAATAGACTACGATACCCTGTAAGGGCCCTCACCTAATAATTATTGAATTGCACCATCTAAAATGCCTATAACCTATTGACTGCATTGGAAGGATTGAACCTAATATTATATGAGAGAGATTTTCATTTTTGGTCTCATTTAATATATACATCAATATACATATATATATTATTTAGTAATGAAATTTAAAATTTATATCATCTAATATTATATGAGAGAGATTTTCATTTTTGGTCTCATTTAATATATACATCAATATACATATATATATTATTTAGTAATGAAATTTAAAATTTATATCATCTAATGATATTAATTTCAAATTCCTCACATTACTTATTGATCAAATTAATTTAATAAATTAACAAAATAATTTATTGAAAATAGATATTAATCGATACTATATCAATTTGTCGATTTTATGTTCATATGTTTACTGTCACAAGAATTCTATTAATTCTTAGTTGAATCAAAATTAATTAGAATCACCATTCCATTTAATTTAGAGTATTATTCTTTTATTCAATTGAAACAATTTCAAGCTCAAAAATTTTAATTTCATTAAACTAAATTTTCAGTAATAGAAAATTGACTAGTCAAAATAGTACTTGTGTAAGTTGTGGCTATTGAAATATTTCAATATTTTGTGATTATGGAAGAATAAAGAAAAAATAAAATTTTTTTTACTCTTTTTTTTCTTTTTCTTTTTCTTTTTCTTTTTTTTTAAGAACAGTAAACATGAACAGTAACAGGTCAATACTATTCTTGTAGGGTGTCGATCCAATCGCCTCTATAGACGTAAGTATCTCTATTCTTTCTCCAAAAAGGTCGATACCTGATCTTATTTCTGTAACATGTGTCAATATCTTTCTTAAAGGTCTCGATACTTGCTACTGAATGCATGTAAGTATCGATACTTTCACAAAGCGTCGATACTCACTCATTTTATTTGGGAAGTATTGATACTTTCTTGAAAGTATCAACACTTTCCATCGATTTCACAAGCATCTACCTTCTATTCATAATATCGATACTCGATTCTGGGAAAAATTAAGTATCGATACTTTCAACTAGCGAGTGTCGATACTTTTCTCAAAGTACCGACACTCACTTTCGTTACGATGGTGAGTATCGATACTCACTCATCCATAATGATATTGGAACTCGAGTATCGACACTACGGGTATTGATACTTTCTACAAAAGTGTCGATACCTGCATCAAACATGTCGATATTTGGCAATATGGAATTGTCTTCGTGCTCCAAGTATCAATACTTTCCACAAATGTATCAATACTAATGCATCCAGAATAATACTCTGTTCTTTTTATCGATTTCCAGTGTTTCCAAAAGACATCAAATGAATACAAAACAATTTCATTCTTTACCTAAGCCACAACAAACATACATATGAACATCAATCAACATCCCAACAACTGTTTCCAAAACACACACACATACACATGTTGACAGTGCTCTGATACCACTTGAAAGAAACACTATACTCTGTTTTGCACTCGTAGCGGAAGCCACACCCGTCTCACAGATATGCAAAAAGGCTCTCAAACAAGTCTAGACATGTACACATGCATGTTTTGGAATTTAAAATAATTTTAAACATTAAACACAAAGTTGAGAGTCATACTTCTCTGTGTGCAATCCGAAACAGCAAGTCTATCTCCTCACTTGCCTCCAAGTGTGTCCACACGTCGGGTTAGTGACAGTGGTTCTGACTTTGTTATGGGATCTTCAAGGTTAAACTTTACCAAGTTTAATTGAGCTTTCTCTCTCTAACCTCTCTCTTCTTCCATTCTTGTTTTGGTTCACAACCAAGCACAACTATCACTCTACTCTAGAATGAAACTCACGGGAATGAAGTAGAAGAAAAATGCTCTCTCAGTTTCTCAAACTTTGAGATGCAGTATCTAATTTGGCTTTAATTAGACTTAACACTTAAGTCTACTTAGTTATCAAATCCGATTTGACAAACTCCTCCACTGACGTTAATGATCCACTTGACATACTAGTCATATAATGTTATAGTCCCATATGACATCACCTCAACCAGGAACAGATTTTGACGTATTCAAATTAAAACTCTGTACTCATATCTATAACTCTTTGCAGATAGAGTTTTGAGATCATAATACATCACGGGATCTCATTTTGCATTTTATATATCAATATATATTAGCAATTATACATGCAAAATAATATAAAATTAATTTTATTAATCGTAAACAAGTTTACAATTAGTTACAGAATTATATATACATAAGGATGATATCTCTGAACCGTGTGACATGATTGGTTCTAGGGCATATCTCCAACACATAGTATGTTGCTATAGCAAGTAAAATTCGAATGGATTTAAGCATGACCACAGGTGAAAAAGGTTCATCAAAGTTAATTCCTTGTCTCTGACGAAAACATTTTTCTACTAACCTGGCTTTATAAGTCTCAACTTCTCCAGTAGCTTCGACCTTTTTTTTAAAGTCCCATTTACACCTAATAGGTATAATACCTTCAAGTGGTTCAACCAAAGCCCAAACTTGGTTGGAGTACATGGAGTCTATTTTGGATTTCATAGATTCAAGCCACTTCTCTGAGTCGATACTAGCTATTGCCTTATCGTAGGTCTTAGGATCCTTATCTGAAGTAAGGAGAATATCATATCCACCTACATCATGATAATTAACATTAACATATCTATCAGGTGGTCTTGATATCTTGGTTGATCTATGAACTTCTTTGTATACAAATTTAAAAACAAGTTCCTATGAAATTTGAATGTCAACTTGTGGTTGAGAAATTTTAGAAATTTCTTTAAATTCTATTCTTTTGCTAGCATTTTTATCTTCGAGAAACTCTTTCTCTGTAAAAGTTGCATGCTTAGAAATAAACACAATTTATTCTTCAGCATAATGGAATTGTATCTCACAGACTCTCTTGGATATCATATAAATCTATACTTGACACTTCTAGCTTCAAGTATATTGGCATTAAGCCTTTTTACATGAGTTGGACAACCCCAAACTTTAACATACTTAAAGTAGACCTATAAGACTTTCCTTTTTCCTATAACTCATAAAATCTTGAAAATAACTTATAGTCAAAATTCTCATCCATGGGAGCATTATCAAGGAATTAATCATCTATGATCAATTCACGCATAACAATATCAAATAAATAAATAATATTATGGAAATTCATTTTTAATTCGAGTTAAACAAAATAATAAATAATTACATGAACATTTTTAATTTTTTACAAATACTTTTCAAACTCCAAATAAAATACATACATGTTAATACATATATCCAGTGGACCTAAAGCATACGTGTGAGTCAAAAGGGAGAACCTACCCAGAGCATCGTAAGCTCTTTACTGCTATCACAAGTCCAGTGAGCACTAACACTCCTAACCCGAAAGTTGAAGTTGTGAGGGATGAGTATACAACTATACTTAGTGAGTAAATACAAATATACATCTGTATACATATATGTACACACACTTCCAAGTTTTTAGATATAGGGATTTTATTATTAATATGCTTAAAATACATATATACATCTCATGTACAACAAATGACAGTAAAACAATTTATTGGTCTGCATTTAATTTAAAACCTCTAAACTGGCCTACCCAAACTATCTCAATCGTTACCTTGGCCAAGGCAATGTCAAAATTTATCAGTGAGCCTGTTATACATAAAATCATATGCAATGCCTTTTGACAAAATAATTATTCCTTTCTTTGATTGTAAAACATGCACTTATAAAACATTGCCCGTCTCATTAATGTTAGCCCCAAGTAGTCACTTGGTGATAAAGTGACTATCCTCGTCATAACCTTCAAGTCTAAGAGATTTCTATCAAGCTACCAGAACTTTCCATAGGATCTCTATAGCAGCATACACGTGCTTGGAACGCAATGGGCTTACCATGACTTATCTCCCTTATACAACCCCACTGCAGCTCCATTCACCTATACGACCTCTCATGAGTCCGTCCATAGGCTACCTCTTTGTATATACAGTAAATAATAGGTAGGCCCAAAGGCTCTATCACAATATCTGGTCTTAATGGCCTCATCACCAATATACAGGCATTAAGACAATTCATTTCCAAAACAATGGCGTAACCATGTAAATTAAAACTCGGCCTCCATGGCTATAACATTTTCAAACAATGTTTACAAACATATAATTCAAATTCAACCTTTTCAGCCATTTCATATATGTATATCAAGTATAACTTTTAACAACAGACTACAATGTTTAAACCATCCCAATATCATGTAAACAACAGTAAATAATTCCATTTTAATATTTCAAAACACTTGTTTAACATGCAAGCGTACATATAAATACCACATGCATTCTATTTACATAATTGTATATGTATAACTTTACTCACTGTAAGGGGAGGGTAATCACTCCCACTACATGTCCTCGTGTCCCCTCGACACTTCGCTTGGATTTTCGAAACCTAGTATCATACATAAATATCTTAAATAAATTCCACATCCTCAATTTATTATACTTATATGCATAAAAATGGAATGTTTCTAAAGAATGTGGTTAGATGGTCTTAGTTGACATACAACACATTCACGAGGCTTAAATAACGGGCCATTTATCCAATTTTCAACAATGAAATCCCATGACCATTAACATTCCAAATTCTACCTTTACGTCTAAAATGACTATTCCTATCCTTAAAGACATTCAACACGTACATATCTTCATAAATTCTAGATTTCCTACACGAATGTAAGTGAAAATTCTAGATAAACAATAACCTTAACATTTCAACATCCACAAAATCATAAAATCATGACTATAAGGGGTTAAGAGGCTTACTAATACTCCGTAAAAACTCTTAGAAATCTCGATCAGCTGTTTAATCGGAAAAGTCCCAAATTTCCCTCAAAACCCAAATTTGTTCCTCGTTGTTTCTTGTTTTACTTAGCCCAAAAGTGGTATCAATGCAAAAAGGAGGAGATAGAGAATCATTTGGTGGCGAAAATTTAACAAAAAATGGAAGAAATGAAGAGAAATGGAGAGGGAGAGAGAGAGAGAGAGAGAGAGAGTTTTTTTCTAGAGAGAGGGATAAGGTTTTTAAGTTTTTAGAGAGAGGAGAAGATGAGATACTATTTGAGGGTGATGGGTATTTATAGAAAAATGGTCAAAAGACCAAAAATATCCTCAAAAACCCATTTTTTCCAGCATCGATCGACCTTTTTCAAAACTGGTTGATGAAATTGCTACAATGTTGTGAACAGTGCCACTATAGTGCTACAGTGTCGCCGAAAACACACATTTTGACGGTCAACCATTTTCAATTTTGCTACAATCTTGCTACAGTACTCATTTTTTACTATTTGAAAATTTTGCAATTTAGTCCCTAAAATTTTGTAATTTGGTTCCTTTTTCAGTTTTTGAAAAATACGACCAAGTTCATAATAACTATTTCATTAAGCCAACTTAAGTTCTCTTAAACCTCGATAATGTGTCAATTAAATCTTAAATCATGCACATGTGATAATAAATATCTTTAAATGTCTATTTTACCCCTATATTAGAATAACAAGGTTTCACAAAAGTTCTGGTGACTGGAATAATTTTTTTCGAATGTAACATATTGATAATTTGGAAAATGAGCTAATTATAAATAGGTTAAGGAATGTTTTATGAGATTTGACCTAATGGGTCGATAGAATTTACAAGAAAAATTAATTAAATAAATTAACCTTCTAAATATTAATACTCTCATACCCAGAGATGTTACCGGCAGGTAATAGATTCCACAATCACCCTAAGCCTCTCATAACATATCTAATGCATATATAAAATATAAATCCATGATTACATTATTAAACATAATTCATAATTCTCATATGGGTGATAAGCCCAATTATGAAATAAATAAAATTTTATATGAATTATAACAAGTTATATTGAAAAGTATGTTATACATTCAAAATACAACTTTAAGACATTGAACCATGCAGGACTCTCGATGCATGACGAACCCATAAACCCTAATGACTGTAGTGCGTACTCTTTGTCCTCTATCTGTGTCCCAACCATACTAAATCCTTTTCCTTTTCTTCTAAATGTCTGTCCTGCAACACTGAAAGGTAAGAAGGGTGAGTCCTAAGGACCTAGTGAGCGGATAAAATTAAAATAAGAAAATGTAAATGAGGAGTAAGAGTATAAGCTTTAAAATATAATATTTCACATTTAATTAAAAATATTCACTTTAAACAATATAGCATAATGAAATGATTCCATATATAAAAATCAGTTTGTGGATGTTCAAATAATATTATTTGGCTTGCCAGAAAACTATTCCTCGATATATTCACTAGTACGCTGCTGACAAACATCTCGAGACCTGCTAAAGAGTTATTTATATCAATATATAAAATCATTTAGCCCACCTGTTAGCATTGGCATGGACAAGTGAATGTGATGCCAAACATTAACTTATCTAGCCACAATCTCTCATTTGCCTCTTATCATATGACAAAGACGGAAATGGTAACCTCTCTCTTACCTTTTTTCCAAAGAGGTAAGGGTGGAAATATGGTAACTTGTACCTTACAACTCTCTCAGGTAAAGGTAAAATCTGTGCACAAACGTGCTCAACTGAGCACTTGCACCTAAATCTTAAACATGAACTCTACATACATCATTCATCATATAATTCACATGTCAACACAAATCAACTTATCATTTCAAAATCACTCATCTACAGAGTTAATTCGTAAATATCCACACATTTTTCTAAACATTTACTCTTACTTTAAACATATAAATTTTCATTCATAAACAATATTCAAAATACTGAATTTGTAAATAATTTAACAATTCAACTAAATTTTCATAACATTTATTTTTTTTCCAAATATTTGTCCAAACAATATTCCAAAAAATATATGATAAAATATTTATTTCAATAAGTTTTTTTAAAATATTCATAAATCAAATTATTTGTATAAATAATTTTTTGAAAATAAAATATCCATTCACAGGTTTGCGCTTAACTGTTTCCAACTTGTAGCATCGTCGATGGTTAACTATGTCAACTCTCTACAAATATATATCATTCCATTAAAATTCATTATCTCAAGTATTTGCTATATCAACAAATAAATAATATATCATATCCATCAATAATCCTCAACAAAAAATCAACATGTTCCAAACTTCCGTTATCTAGTTCGAAAAATAAAAATTTTTATCTTGCTTATCCTAAGCAACATCTATCCACGACAGAGGTAACTTCGTCCTTTTGGTTGGATCAATTTGTAATGAATTTTAAATCATGTTTTTAATATATTCATCCCTTATACATCTAGTTTACGTAAATTTTATGGTGTTTCATTTGAATTTCTATATCTCAACTTATACTTAATTGAACAAACACTATTCTAACCAAATTTTGTAACAGGATAGTGAGCTTCCATAATTTTCTAGGAATTCGTTCCTTGACAAAAAATTTAATTTTTTACTATGTTATTCCTTGTTATGTCTAGTTTCCGTAACCATTTACGGATTCTAATTCCGATTTGTAATGATTTAGTTATGATTAATTTACTACACACTGCACAGACACACGACAGTGAGTAGTGCTGAAATAGGATACCTTTTTCCGAAATTTTTTGCGACTTTGTTCTTACATGAAATTTTTTTATTTTTGAATATATTATTCCTCTATGTGTCTAGTTTACACAAAATTTAACGGTGCTAAAAATTGATGTCAAGAACCCTATTTTGTTTTGGGTTTTCTATCATCTACTCTGCATTTTTGATAAACTAAAATACATCACGAAGTAGTCCCTACTAAAATCTACTAAGAACTCGATGTTTCCCAAAAAATTCTACATTTTGGCTAGGTTACTTGTAATTATGTCTAGTTTCTTTAGAATTTTAAGTTTATTAATTAGAGGTCTATAACTCATTTTATGAGCAAAATACTAACATTTGGTCAAAAATCCAGCAAGTTGAAACTACTGTCTTGCTGTTTTTTTTCCATGTTACGAAATTCTCAAATACAATATGAAACCACTTCTATCCACTTCCTTATGACATATTTAAGTTGTAACACAATCAAAACTCATCTTCTTAGAAACAATTAAAGACCGGTCTCGTCTTTTCCACTAAATTCCAATTCCAAGCTATCAATCCCTGCCTAAGTTTTCAGCTTCCGAAAATACCTCGTAAACATACTACTATGTATATTTTTCCAACATCAAATCATAACCACAACTGCACCAAATTATAACTTTTCTTCCCTTTGCATTTTAAACTTTTTAACATATGATTTCCATCTACACTTTTAGTTAAACTAAAATGCTAGAAAAATAGACCATATGTGTTAACCATATCTTGGCCTCAAACTCACAACAACCTATCATATTTCTGAGTCTTCATTCTGTTTCTGCATATAATTTGGTATTAAAGCCAAATGAAAAAGAGTTTTCAATTTTTATTTTTTTTTACATTAACAAGAGAGTTATTTCATAGCATATCTGTAACATTTCAAATTTACAAATTTCAAGGTTGGTATTTTTTTTCCAATTGAATTGTATCTTACTAAAATGTTTTGTAAGAACTATTCTTAAGGAATCATCCTACTCTCTACTGACACAAGTTTATCACTTCCATTTGATCCTGAAAAACATAAATATTCATACTTACAACAAAAAGACAAGAATTCAGAGGGAAAGATTCACTTCCTCTTTTCAACAATTCTCAACCATAATCCCAACAAAAGAAGTAGATAACAATCAGGCTAATGACAAGTTTAAATAAATGCAACATTGTGAATTCTTTAACAATCTGGGCTAACGCATGAAGATTAAGGAACAAAACGGAGAAAACAATCTATCAGTACAACAAAACTAAATTAACCACATACCCATTTTACTTTATGCATGAATGATCACTAGACAACCAAAATTATAAGTAATTTCTAAGTAAAACACAACATAAATCAGAGAGAAAACTCACCCTCATCCCGTATCCTCCATTCTTTACTGTTCTTGCAGTAATTTTTCTTCTTCCTTCCTTTTTGGGTTCAGGATTATCCACCATTTTCTCCAAATATTCATACTCATCAAACATCCATTATAATAATATCTGACCAACTTAATGGAACAAACTCGATTGCTATAACCTTGAGTGAGTGTTTAGCAATGAGACAAAATTTAGTGACAGAAAGAAATGAGGCAAAACGACAAGAAGTGAGACTTGAAATGAGCTTTGAACCCGAGGATTTAAAGAAAACTTGGAGGCTTCACACAATCCCACTCTCTCCTTTCTCTCGGTCAAGGCAAAATGTAAATGGATTTCTCCTTTTTTCTCCTTATGCTCTCGTACCTCCAATCTCCTTGATTTCTCTAGAAAGACCAAGATAATTCTAAAATAAATATAAGTTATATTTATTACATTTTGGGCTATTATTTTTATTCACACTTGAGCTTGGAAATTGGCTTAAAGTTTAATCTAAATTTGGGCTTATTCTTAAATATAAATTGGACTAAGCCTAGTTTAGTTTTTTTTATTATGATTTTAATCTCTATCATATATATTTTAATAATTGGCCCAACATAAAATAATTCTTATTAAATTAAATTAAAGACTTGTTTTTGTCATGTAAATTTCCTAAAATCCCCAACACCTAATGAAATCAATGCCCTATCTGTATATTAAAAATTTTCAAAATAATAATCACATACTTAGGTTTATACAACATTCTATGCCTTCATTTTAGGTTACTACGCATGCGTAACCTTGATTAATTTTTTTTTTCACAATCTATTGTTGGAGATATGCCCTAGAACCAATCGTGTCATACGGTCTAGGGATATCATCCTTATGTATATATATATATATA
>JAXCLQ010000354.1:0-10031 GCA_035584115.1 Cedrela odorata
TGAAATATCTTAAATAACTTACTAGATAATATTCCTTCATAAATTGTCTTTGATATATATATATATATATATATATAACTATGAACTTTGTCTTTCAACTATCATAGAGATAAATATACCTTATACTTGTGAAATTTCCCAATTGTACTCCTTAATCATTTAAAATTTATTGAATAAAATTGATGAATATAAATTCTTAACTTAGGAAACTATGTATTCCTCTTTATATACAACTTGTCAGCAAATGTTTCAAATCTTTGTAAATTTAATCCAATTTAAAACATCAATTTCACATCTTAAAGAAAATTGTCATATTTCTTAAACACCATTAACTTTCATCCAGAAATAAAATTTTATTACTTTTATAGTTTTTAATTTCTTTTTCATAATATTTCTTCAATCTCCACAAAAATCTTCTCATAAAAGAACATAAAATGAACTTCTACATTGACCTCACATATTTACTGTTTATACTCTACTCTCGATCAATGAATTAAAATTCTTAGTAATCAATTCTTATAAATCTCGTAAAAAAAAATCTTATTTCTTATCATTTCTTATAAAAATAAATAAGATTTGAGTTTTATTCTTATTCATAGGCTAAACTCATAAATAATAATTTTAAACCTTTCCTTAACATTTTATAAATAATAAATAATTACAAAATTATTTGAGAAAGAAAAAATACATTTCATGACTCAATTACAAGCCTAAACATCTTACTTAATTCTTTTATGCATTTTACTTGGATTCGTTCACTAATTTTATTTCCATTTATGTTTCCTACTAGCTAAAGAAAAATCTTTTTATTCTAAGATCTCACTTCTCGCCTAAGACATGCATCACTATTTTTAAAAGAAATTTTATTATGTTCCCCTAAAAAGAACAAATCAAATAACAATTTGTTAGAATATCACCATTACAAGTAATATCCTCAATCAATTTTTTTTGTGGTTTCATCATTCTTACCATTTTATTTACGATAGAATGTTTCTTGATTCACTCTCCAGTAATCATATAAGCTAAGAAACCCTTCACATTCATTTTCCTAGTAATTTTGTGGCCTTAATCACATTAAACAACATTTGACCTATCACAAATCATCTCCTATTGAAACTAAATTCTGATTAGCTCGGAATGTTAACCATTACTACATTAGTAAAACAATTCACTACCGCATGATAGGCAGTCAACTAATACGTTCCCAAGATAACATCAAAATTATGCATCTTTATTAATGATAAATCAACTATAATATTCTTATTTTCAAAACTAATCTCTCAATCTTTGTAAATATAATTTATAACTATATTTTACCCATAGGAGTAGCAACACACATAACATATTTCATCAGAAGAACAAACAACAATACAAGCCACAAATGAATGTGCAATCCCAGAATCAAATACTTAAATACTTTAACCTTTTAGGTTAAAGAGAACTGTTATATATGTTGCCACTTCATTAGACGCCTATGCATTACTTAGTTAAAGCGTAAACTCATCCCTGTACATTTTGCCTTTTGTTTTGACTATCTCTCATGCTATCTTTATTACGTACTCTTCTAGTTGAACATTCCTTAATTATATGTCTTTATTTCTTACACCCAAAGCAAGAAAAGTACCAACTCAAATAGCCCTAATATGTCTACAAGAAAAATATCCCAACATTCTCTTATAATTTTCCAGTAAAAATGTACAAATAAACAATTTTTTTGCACTTTATACTTAAAACAAATCAAACATTATCTAATAATTTACAACACCTTGTTATCTTTATAGTAAAGTATCAATGACATAAATTGCAAGTCTACATTTCTAACTCTTGAAATTTAAAAACTTACCTCAACTTACCAATATTCTTCTATCATACTCAACTTTCTATCTTTACTAAAAATTTTCTATTGAACTCATGCCACTTATCATAAATTTGTGGCACATATATTCTTAACCCTACTCGAATTCCTCTAATTAACAACTTAATTATCCTGACATCTCAGTCACTATATTATATTATAAAATACAATTTATTCCAAATATGACCACATATAAGGGACCAGAAATTAGCCAACCAATTAAAGTTAATAGTTAATAAAAATTTGAACTTTACACTTTGCAATTCATATGATTAATATCACAATATGCCTTCACACTCAATACTCTCTTGGTTAAAAGAAACTATAACTAAACACAAAAGAGATACCTTCTAAACTACAAAAGAAATTCTTAAAATCTCATTTTAGTTCTAAAACTATATCTTGATTTATTCAGTAACCTAAATGAAATGAAATTTCTCTTAAGTTCTGCTACTTATCTAACATTGTCTTATGTTTTCACTGACTACATTATTATTACCTCTCATTTCATCATTTTTGTTTTCATTTATTTTTTTTTTTGTCTTTATCAGCAATATAACCAACATTAGGTCTAACCTCACATCTAACATTATTTCATCATCTCTAGATCTACAATAAGACAACAATATATATTAGCAAAATGATTATAGAACAAAATAGTTAACACTCCTAATTTCCTTCACACAAACTCGGCCTACCCATAATCGAAACTAATCTGATTTTGCCGAGATTCAAATTTAATCAAATCAACACATTATTTCAATTAAACAATAAGGATTCAGACTAGTCTACTATATAAACAATATTAAATAATTTCACATCTCATTATTACATTATATGGAATAAGACACCATACTTATCTGTTTAATCATCATGAAATTGAAAATAATATTTTTAATAAACTTATTGCCCAATGGAATTATAAGTAAACTTTTTGGCATGTCCGTTTTAACTCTGTAACAACCGTTCAATCCTTCAAAATATACCCTACTTCATAAACTTTTCTAACTTTATCCAAATATTAATACCAATTTAAATAAAATAGCAATCAAATTACACTTCACTAAAACTATATATTCATTACTTTAATAATCTTAGGCTCCAAATTCTAAAATTCTAACTTTATTATTTATTTATTTAACTAACCCAAAGTTTACAAAATCATGACATGAGCTCAAATTTGCAATTTATCGCCACTTTCAAGCTCTAGTATCGATTCATTCATTAAAATTTTAGTTCTAAAAATTTCTTTGACACTAAGCATTGACACATTTACCTTTATGTGTCGATAATTTCTCCTTAAGGTATTGTTTGGGTGAGTTCGTAAATAATTTTGAACTCTCTTACTCAAAAAGTATCAATACTTTCTTTATGTATATTAACATTCTCTTTACATGTATCGATACTGTATTCATATGTATTGATACTTTATTCACAAGTATCGATACTGTAATCACAGGTATCAACACTTTCTTCTCTGCCTCGCATTGCCATAATTATATTTTCTCATTGATTCTTTGAATTTCAAACCTTAGTTTCCCTATTAATCCGAATATTTATACACTCAAATTTTTTAGTTATTCCTAATAGCTATGAACTTCAAATCATTATCTGATCACGTGTTTCGCTTAAAGCGGACATTTTCATATCAATTCCAACTGAAACGCGCATTGCACATTAAACAGAAACGTGCATTACGCATTAAACAGAATTCTGAATAACTCAGAATAAACATTAACTAACGACTAGAGCTATAAAATCATTTCATTAATTAACATTTATACATTGACATCATTTTCAACAATCATTTCATACATGCGATATCAGCATATCAAACATTAAAATCTATCGTTTTCAATTTTTATTGCATAAAAACAATCTCGGCATACCAAAACATTAAAATTCACCATTTTTAGCATAACATTGAATATCGCATGATTTTTGAAAATATTAAAAATGCATGCACGATTTACTTATAACAATGGGAGGGTAATCACTCCCACTAATGATCCTCTCACCTAACTTGATCTTTCTTCCAGATTCTCATAACCTAATACCACAAATATATAAATCATGTTTTCAACTATTCAATAAAATAATGTAAATATTTTAGATACGATATTCGTGCAATTAGTGTCAAAATTTCCTTAGTTTTACCCTTATCACAAAATTTAATTAACTAAGTCATTTATCCGATTTTTAACAACGATTTCTATCACTAATTTATGCTAATTCATGTTTCTGACTGCCCTAAATTTATATATTTTCGGCTAAGTAAACAAATACGGTTTTCATTTAACTACTGTAGTAAAATATTGTTCAAGCCGAAATTACTATACAAACAATACTGTGTAGATTAAAGTTACTGTAGTAATATTCAAAAATACTGTAGTACCTTCAAAATCAATGTTTATTCAAGAGAAGTACATACCAATTTCTTCTCACAAACACCTCAATCAATACTAAATCAATCCAATACTATATTTCTACTCCAATTTAACCCAGTTTAACGTTTTCTATTCAAAATTGAGAATAACTTATTTAAATAAATAGTAACTCTAATTCCAATTCATGATAAAAATTTAAAATTCAAGTTTTTATCGGGTTGTAGACCTTACTAGTAACTAAAATTTGAAAGAAAATCGATCGAATTAAAAGTCGTTTGGCCTAAAATTAAGAAAGAAATTGGAGAATGGGTTTGCTGAAAAAATGAGAAAAGAAGCATACTGAGTGGCACGGTTTTGGGGGAAGAAAGGCTAAATTTATTTCAATTTGGGGTGTAAAATATCAATTAAGTCCTTATTTTTTTTAAATTTATTAAAATAGCCTAAAATTTTGAAAATTTTCATTTTAGCCCTTTTAAAAAATTCTACAATAAACTTTAATATTTCATAATATTTATAATTAAGTCTAAAATTAATCTAAAAACTATTTCTTTAATCTAAAATTTACTTATAACTCAACTTTATAACATTAATTTGGAACCAAACAAATAACACTATTTTGAGTTCAAAATTCAATAATTCACCCAAAAATTTTAAGTTACATAAAATTTTAATTAATTAAATAATATCAAATTATTCGATTAAATTTTTTAAATTCTTTAAATGCTACAATTATAAATTTTTAAAATTGCAGGCGTTACAAAAATACTAAGATTTGGAATATTTTAGCATATTTTTGGTGAAAACGGTGATCTTTTAAGGCATTTTTGAGTATTGGTTGCAATGATGGTGATGTTTAATGCATTTTTACCATAATCGTCGATATTGTAATAAAATGTAAAGCTATTTTGACGGAGGCGGTATAGGTTTATATCATTTTAAATTTTTAATGGCAAAAATGGTGGTTTTTCAATACAGCAACGAACGTATTTGGGTAAATTCTTGATGTTTAAAACTTTATTGGCAAAAATGATGATGCTTTAATGCATTTTAGAGTGATTTTTGAAACGACGGAGACTTTTTGAAACAATTTATAGCGGTTTAAAATAATGGTCATCATTTTAAAGATTTAGGAGCAGTTTATGCAAAATTGTTGGAAATTTAATGCATTTTGGACTAGTGTTGGTGAAGACAATTATTTTAGAAGGTATTTTGGAGCTTTTTTGAGAAAAAAACAGTGAGATTTAGAATATTTTATGGTATTTTTCGCGAATACGTTGACGTTTTAACACATTTTAGAGCATTGTTGGCAAGTACATTGGCCTTTTGAAGCATTTTTAGCATAATCTCCAATAATTTAATAAACTTTAAAGCATTTTTTAAGAAGGTGGTAAAGGTTTATGATATTTTAAAATTTTTATGGTGAAAACGGTGATTTTTTAAGGCAGTGGTGTTCGTTTTTGCTTTAATTGTTGAGGTTTGGAACATTTATGGCAAAAAAAGAACATGTTTTAATGCATTTTAGAATGATTTCATAAAGGATGGAGAGTTTTTAAGCAATTTAGAGCAGTTTAAGAAAGGTCATCTGCATTTTTAAGGCATTTGATGGCATTTCTTGCAAATTTGTTGGAAATTTAATGCATTTGAGACTTGTGTTGGCGAAGACTGGGACTTCATAAAGCGTTTTACAACCTTTTCGGCAATTTTTAGCAAAGACGATTATGTTAGAAGGTTTCCTAGAGCTTTTTCGTGAAAAACATACTGAGGTTTAGAACATTTTATGGTATTTTTTGCGAATATGAAGATGTTTCAGGGCATTTGAGAGCATTTTTTGTTAAATCATTGGAAATTTAATGCATTTGAGACTAGTGTTGGCGAAGACTGGGGCTTTATAAAGCATTTTACAGCCTTTTCGGCAGTTTTTTGCAAATTCGATTATGTTAGAAGGTACAGCAGAGCTTTTTTGAGAAAAAAACACTAAAGTTTAGAATATTTTAGGGTATGTTTTGTGAATATTTCTAACTCATTTTAGAGCATAGTTGGCAAGTACGTTGGCCTTTTGAAGCATTTTTAGCATAATCACCTATAATTTAATAAACTTTAAAGCATTTTTTAAGAAGGCAGTAAAGGTTTATAACATTTTAAATTTTATATGGCAAAATCGGTGATTTTTTAAGGCAACAACATTCATTTTCTTGGGTTAATTGTTGAGGTTTGGAACATTTATGACAAAAAGATCACTTTTTAATGCATTTTAGAACCATTTCATAAAGTATGGTGACTTTTTAAGGAATTTAGAGCGGTTTAAGAAAAGTCATTGGCATTTGAAGGCATTTTAGAGCATTTCTTGTAAAATTGTTGGAAATTTAATGCATTTGAGGAGACTAGTGTTGGCAAAGACGGGGACTTCGTAATGCATTTTAGAGCCATTTTGGAACAATCGTCAATATTTTATACAGCCTTAGAGCCTTTTTTTGCATAAAAGGTGATCGCTTATAATAGTTTCGAGTGTTTATGGCCAAAATGATTATGTATGAAGGAACTTTAGAGCTTCTTCGAGAAAAATACTGAGGTTGGAATATTTTAGCATATTTTTGGATGAAACGGTGATCTTTTAAAGCATTTTTGAGTATTGGTTACATGGACAGTGATTTTTAAAGCGTTATTACAATAATCATCGATATTTTAATAAATTTAAAGCTTTTTTGAAGGAGGTGGTAAATAATTATAATATTTCAAATTTTTTATGGCAAAAACGGTGATTTTTCAAGGTAGCGACGAACGTTTTTGCGTTAATTCTAGAGGTGATGTGAACCCACAGGCAAAGTAGCCTAAAAACCTACGAACAAGTGAATCCTAATCTATAAGCCAATATGATCATGTTATGAACCCTAGACTCATTGAGAAACTCGTCTCAAGAATCTAGGTTACAAAGAGATGACGCTATAAAGAATTGCAAAACCTTTGATAAGTTTAAGTTTATACAAAAATTCAAGAAGAATTAGTCACAAATTCTCACAAAGTTTCAGAATTTTTACTTTTCAAGAATTGTTGCAAAATAACATCCTAAAGTTGTTTAAATACTAAAATCCTAATATTACCCTTATACTAATAAGAAGGCATGTCCTAGTTGAACTAAAACTCCACTATTAAGAATGCATGTCTTAGTTGAACTAAAACTCCTAAAAGCTAAAACTTTTGTTTCATTTAAACACTATAAAACCCTAAAATAAGCTTAAACAAATAATAACAATAATTATGGGCTATTTAATTTAATTGTACCAGCCCATTAACATAAAAATAATATAAACTAAATGTGAAACCCTATTATTCGAACATAGGTTTAAAATGGTTATTTAATAATATTTATTATCACATGTATATGATTTAAGGTTTAATTGACATATTATCGAAGTTTAGAAAAATTTAAGTTGGCTTAGTGAAATAATTAATATGAACTTAATTTTATTTTTTTCGAAAACTGAAAAATGGATTAAACTGCAAGATTTTTAAATAGTGAAAACTGAGTACTGTAGCCGAGTGCTGTAGTAAGTCACTGTAGCAACTAGTCAACCGGATAGAGAAAATGGTCAACCAAGAGTAGCTAATTTGGAACTGGTTGACCGAATAGAGAAAACGATCAACTGTTTTGAGCGACACTATATGATGTAAACCCGTAGACAAAGTAGCCTAAAAACTCACAAATAAGTGAATCATAACCAGGAAAGCTAATATGATCATATTATGAAATGCTAGACCCGTTGAGGAACTTGTCTAAAGAACCTAATTGCAAAAAAATGACGCTACAAAGGTTTGTAAAGCCTTTGATAAGTCTAAATTCATTTAAGAACACAAAAAGAATTGCTCACAATACTAGCCACAATTTCATTTCATCCAAAAGTCCTTTAGATAACAAGTTAAGGGTGTTTAAATACTAAATCCTAGTTCGGGTACTGTAGCAACTTTAGTTTAAATACTGTAGCAAACCATAGTTCCGCGGCTATTGTAGCAACCCTAATTCGGATACTGTAGCAACCCACACAAATTTGGGCTTTGTTTCCTTTAAACACTAAGAAGCCTAAAACAACCTAAAACAAATAATTAAAATAACTATGAGCTATTTAATTAATTGTATTAGCCCATTTACATAACAATAACATAGACTAAAATAATTAAACAAAGTTATATCAAGCCCACATGTAGAATACAATGTGGCTGTATATGTCTTCGTATCTTTATTCTTTGACTTGGGCTTCAATGGCTTGTAGGACATGTACAAAAGTTGGTTCTTCATCTTGTAAGCCATCTTTCATGATTCAAAGTCGTTTGACTATCGTCCAAGTAGGGTTTTGGTCATGGTCCTCATCTGGAACATGGAATGGATCTTTAGCAACTTGATCAATTTGTGAAGTATCTTGGATTCCATCATTCCCCCTCTCCTCAAAAGGATTCGTCCTCGAATCTGCATAAAATAAAGTTAAGTCAGAGATATTAAAAGTAAAATAAACATTATACTCACCTGGAAGATCCACTTTATAGGCATTGTCATTGATCTTTTCAGGTATTTGAAATATATCATCTTCTATTGACATTAACTTGAATTTCCTATGGTTCGGAAACCGTTGCTTTCGCATGTGTACCCAAACCCAATGTCTTCCCTTATTAGCATAATATCTGCTTCTCTTCTCAATTTGAAGTCGTGCCTTCTCATGATTGTATTTCACAAGTTCGACTTTCTGTTTCCCATATAAACTAGTATGCTTATCAAACATTAAAAGAATGAAATCCAAAGGGGTTAGTAGGTTAAATCTAAAGACATTCTTAAAAGGATAAAATGAAGTAGTAGAATGAATGCTCCTTGTATATGTAAACTCAATAAATGGCAAACAATCTTTCCAAGACTTCAAATTCTTATTAATAACAGTCCAAAAAAGTTGTGATAAGACCCCATTAACTATCTTTATTCGTCCATTGGTTTGCGGGTGATAAGTAGTAAAAAACAAAAGTTTAGTACCTAACTTACCCCACAGCACTTTCCAAAAATACCTAAGGAACTTAACTTTCCTCTTCGAAATGATAGTCCTAGGCACTTTATGTAGTCACACAATCTTCTTAAAGAATAGGTTCACATTGTTTGTAGTATCATCAAACTTATGGCATACAATGAAATGTGAATAAGTTAACATTGTTTGTAGTATCGTCAAACTTATGGCATATAATGAAATGTGTTATTTTGCGAAACCTATCTATGATCACAAAAATAGAATCTTTACCCCTCTTAGTTTTCAAATACCCTAACGCCAAATTCATAGATATGTCAACTCAAGGTGCTGTACGTACTATTAAATGAGTGTACAAGCCTTGCGATAAAACCCTAGATTTGGCATTTTTACATGCAATGCAATAACAAATGTGAATCACGTCTTTTTTCATCCTAGGCCAATGAAAATGCTTATGTAACATGTCTAATGTCTTCTTATCACCAAAATGTCTTATTAAACTACTAGAATGTATCTCTCACAAAAGTAACTCTCTCATAGAACAATTCGACGCATACAACTTAGTCACACTAAACAAATACTTATCATGCTTATAAAACTTATTATGTGTGCCTATATCACATGCCAAATATATTTCAACAAAATCAGAACCAATGGCAAACAATTCATTGACAAACTCGAAACCAATTAATTTTGAATTCAAAGAGGTAAGAAATATGTAGAAAAATTGTAAGAACAATTATAATTGCATATTGCAATTTAAGAATAAGTAAAGAGAATAAGTAGAGAGAG
>JAXCLQ010000355.1:0-10029 GCA_035584115.1 Cedrela odorata
AGGAGGAGGCCATTGTGTTTTGAATTGTATTTTATTTCTGTTTTCTGTACTTATGACAGTATATTAGCCATTACTTTAATTTTTACTTAACCCTAGCCGGGAGACATAAAGGAGGGGGGAGGGGAGAGTTTATGTGCTTTGAAAGCACATTCTTATTTGTGTTATGTGAAGGTACCGGTATATGTGAGAAGTAGGGGGTGAAGGGCGGTCTGATATCTGACCTGAAATTTGTACGCATCACTACATATTATTCTGTTTTCATTTAATTATTTAAAATTTTAATTTTGGAAATTATTATAATATGCAGTAGATGTCCTATTAATATGATTTATGTCTGAAATTAATTGAAATTTAAACATATTTTATGTCAAAACTGAATTTATTTAAAATTTTTATTTCAGTATCCACTCACTGAGTTTTTCTCAAAACACCCCACCACAATTTTCCATGAGTGCAGGATTTTCTTCTAGGTGAGGATTCTAGAAGATATTCGTAAAGAGCATTGTGATTCTAGATTCTTCATGCAGTCACTTAGGAGTTCATGTTATGGTCTGTTTTGTACATTGAGCACGACGCCTAATTATGTATACACATTATGAATGTGTCGTCTGTATATTTCTGTGTATATTGATATATGTGTGCATATACTCTTTTATTTATGAATATCTTGGTTTATGTCTAGAATTGTATTGATAGGCATGGAACCCGTAGTATGTGTGTGAGTCATGCATATGATTGTTAGTTTTCTGCATTACAGTTTACATGTACAGATTTTTATCTGAGGCTTATAGGGGTAGGATATCCCTACCTCTATGCCATCACAATACCGATTTACCGGTATGTGGCAGAGTGGTATCAGAGCATGGTCTAGGGGTCGGTGACTGTAAGTAAAGTGTAATGCCTCGTATGTGTAGTATGTCCGGGATACTTCCGCGCGGGGTGTTGCCTCTTAGAGTATCTGGATAATCCAATACGTCTTTTTTCTATAGATGTTGTAGGATAAACTATAATTTATCTAAACCATGTTTCCGTATTTTAGCAGTTAAATTATGTCTTCTTAAAATCAAAATCTCTCCGATAGAGACTAAAGAATTCCTTCTTCAGACAAAGATTGGTCTAAGCCTCTAGTGCCACCTGTTAGGGTTAAAGATTGAGTAGGTAACTGATGAAGTAAAGGTCGGGGTAGAGCTAGAATCCAAGAGCTTGAAGTGCTAAATGAGAGAGTGGATGTTTTGCTTTACTATATTATGGCTTTAACTTAATGCTCAAACTGTAAGTATTTGTGATTCAAGTTAAGTTCTGAATATACCAAATATGTTGAACGGTCAATGGTCAAAATATGTGTTGGAAGAATAGATATGTTGTGGAAGAGATGACCGAAATTCTCATCAACAAGCTGCGTCATCTGCCTCGGTAGCTAGGCCTAATATACTTGTATGTTCAAGGTATGGGCGCCCTCATTCTGGATTATGTAGAAGGGAAACAGGTGCTTATTTTAGATGTGGTCAAATGGGCTATATGGTTAAAAATTGTCCTATTCCACCTGTTCAGTCCTCTTATTCTTAGCAGGTAGCATCATCTCAGCCAAAACCTTCTTCAAGAAGAGGTTATATGGGTAGAGGTCAACCAACCAATCATCTACTGGCAAAGGTCAGGCGAGAGTGTTTGCATTGACTCCTCAGGATGCTCAGGCGTCAAACACAGTTGTGATAGGCATTCTTTCTATTGAGGCTATTGATGCTAGAATTCTGTTTGACCCGGGGCAACTCATTCTTTTATTTCTCCATACTTTACATATCGTCTAGGCAAAGAAATTAGAACCCTACATTCACTTTTAGCTGTGTCTACTCCCGTGGGAAGTGCAATATTAGTTTCTAAAATTATAAAATCTTGTGCCATTTCTGTTGGAGAGAATGTATATCCTACTAATCTGATTTTACTAGAGATTTTATATTTCAATGTGATTTTAGGTATGGACTGGCTGTCCAGATATCATGCGACAGTAGATTGTAGAAAGAAAACTGTCATTTTTTCTATTCCAAATGATCCAGTCTTCGAAGTTCAGGGTGATAGGAGTGAAGTTCCTGGTAACTTGATCTCGACCATTGATGTGGGTAGACTACTTAGGAAATGATGTACTCGATATTTAGCTTTTATTTGGAATGTTAATAACAGTAAAGTGGATCCAATGCATGTTCTAATAGTCAGAGAATTTTTAGATGTTTTTCCTAAAGAGTTACCTGGATTACTTCAGAAAAAGAGATCAAGTTCAGTATCGACCTTTTTCTAATAACTTAGCCTATCTCGATTCCTCCGTACCGAATGACACCAGCTAAACTAAAGGAATTGAAGGTACAACTTCAAGATTTGTTGGATAAGAGATTTATACGCCCCAATACCTCTCCTTAGGGTGCTCCAGTCCTATTTGTTAGAAAGAAATATGGATCTTTACAGCTCTGCATTGATTACAGGCAACTAAATAAAGCTACCATTAAGAATAAATATCCATTGCCAAGGATAGATGACTTATTTGATCAACTGAAGGGAGCTCGGTGCTTTTCAAAAATAGATCTACGTTCTGGGTATCATCAGCTTAAAGTTAAGGGTGAAGACATCCCAAAGACTGCTTTTTGGACTTACTAATGCTCATGCCGCCTTTATGGACCTAATGAACCGAGTCTTCAAACCTTTCCTAGACCAGTTCATAATAGTCTTTATTGATGACATTTTGGTATATTCTTCAGATCATCAAAAGCATGAGAGGCATCTTCGTATTGTTCTTCAGACTCTCAGAGAACACAAGTTTTATACGAAGTTCTCTAAATGTGAATTCTGGTTATCGGAGGTGGCTTTCTTAGGTCACGTCATAACGGAGAATGGAATTTGCGTTGATCCTAAGAAGATTGAATCCGTACAAAAATGGCCTCGCCCAGCTAGTGTGACAGAAATCAGAAGCTTTTTAGGCTTGGTGGGGTATTATCGAAGGTTTGTAGAGAATTTTTCTAGGATAGCAGCACCGTTGACTCGACTCACTCAAAAAGGCATAAAGTTTGTATGGTCAGAGGCCTGCGAGGAAGCTTTTCAGAAGCTTATGACTTCGGCACCTGTACTTACACTACCCTCTGATGGTGGTGGATTTACTGTGTATTGTGATGCTTCTAGGGTAGGTCTTGGGTGTGTATTGATGCAGCATGGCCGAGTTATAGCTTATGGGTCCAGGCAATTAAAACGATATGAGCAGAATTATCCTACGCATGATCTTGAGTTGGCGGCAGTAGTGTTTGCACTGAAGATATAGAGACATTATCTTTATGGAGAAACTTTTGAGATATACACGAATCACAAAAGCCTTAAGTATATCTTTGATCAGAGAGACTTGAATTTAAGGCAGAGACAATGGTTAGAGTTGCTCAAGGATTATGATTGCACGATTCATTATCATTCAAGAAGAGCTAATGTGATAACCATGCCTTAAGTAGAAAATCTATGGGTAGCTTATCCCATATCTTAGGCGACAGAAGGATATTGGCTAAAGAGTTACATATGTGCATAACTGATGGTGTTGAAATCCAAATTCCTGAAGCTGAAGTACTGATTGCTCAGATGTAGGTGAAATCTGTCTAAGTGGAGGAAATTAAAAAAGCCCAGATTTTGGCCCCGTATATGGAAGAAAAGAAAAGGCGCATTGAGCAAGGTAGTGGCGGTGACTTTAGAGTAGATGACCATAGTATCTTGAGATATCAAGATAGGATAGTAGTGCCACCAGTGCAAGAACTTAAAAGTCGACTCCTGGAAATAGCTCACACTTCCTCCTATACAATGCATCTAGGAGGAACAAAGATGTATCATGATCTAGGGGAGATTTATTGGTGGGAAGGTATGAAGAAAGATATTGCTGAAATTGTGGCCAAATGTTTACCCTGTCAGCAGGTAAAAGCAGAGCATCAGAAACCATCTGGCACACTTCAGAGTTCGGATATACTAGAATGAAAGTGGGATAAAGTGACCATGGACTTTGTTGTAGGCCTTCCTCGCACACCTAAAGAATATGTTCTATATGGGTTATAGTAGACAGATTGACGAAGTCAGCCCATTTTCTCCCTGTTAAGACCACTTATACTGCTTTTCAGTATGCCCGGATTTATCTGGATTATATAGTTTCTTTGCATGGTATACTTGTTTCTATCATTTCAGACCGGGGTTCTCAATTTACATCGAAGTTCTGACAGTCCTTCCAAGAAGCTTTAGGTACTCAACTCCATTTCAGTACTGCATTCCATCCTCAGACAGATGGACAATCAGAAAGGACAATTCAGACATTGGAAGACATGTTACGAGCGTACGTGATTGAGTTTGAAGGAAGTTGGGATCAGCATTTACCCTCGATTGAATTTGCTTATAATAACAACTACCACTCAAGTATACAAATGACACCATTCGAAGCCCTATACTGTCAAAAATGTAGATCTCCTGTTGGGTGGTTTGACCCTGGAGAACACAAGTTATTAGGGCTAGATTTGATACAGAATGCTGTAGAGAAAGTCAAGGTGATACGGGAAAGAATCATGACAGCTCAGAGTAGGAAAAAATCATATGCTGATCATCGACGGCGAGATCTCGAGTTCAAGGAGGGAGATTATATGTTTTTAAAGACTTTCCCTTTTAAGGGAGTTATGCGATTTGGCAAGAAGGGCAAGCTGAGCCCGAAATATATTGGACCCTTCCAGATTCTCCGACGAGTTGGGGTAAGGCATATGAGTTAGCTCTTCCGCCTAGTATGGATAAAATACATCCAGTCTTCCATGTATCCATGTTGAGGAAATATCTCTATGATAAGTCTCATGTTCTTGAACCTCAGACAGTAGAGTTAGATTAAAAATTGTCATATCAAGAGCAACCCGTGGCTATAGTAGATAAGGAAGTGAGAAAACTTCGATCAAAATGGATTCTTTCGTGAAAGTCATCTGGCAGTATCATAACGGCAGTAAGGCAACTTGGGAGTTAGAAGATGTTATGAGGAAGAAATTTCCTCACTTATTTGAAGATGAAGGTAAATATTTCTGAACCCTACTTGAAATTTTAAATTCGATGACGAATTTTCTTAAGGGGGAGAGAATGTAATACCCCAAAATTTAAATTAAGGGCATTTTAGTTATTTTATACACTAGAGATAATTTGGTCAATTTATAAATTATGTAGGGGTAATGAAAACCAAGTAAATAACTTTATATTAATGTTTACTTAGCTATTGGGAGTAATTTGATAACAATTTACTAAGTTTAGAAAATTTCTTAAAACTCTATTCATGCATTTGACCTTAAAACGAAAATTGGAGTTGATTAAAATTTTCGATTGATAAAGGGTTTATTTCTACGGAAAGAGGACTTGATAAGGATCGATATGAATTAAATTTGATTCAAATTTGAGGTTAGATGAGAGAGAATTGAAGCATAGAATATAGTATATGTATATGAAAATTTTAAATGACATATTTGCCCTTATTATTTAATTTCTTTTTAAATTTTTCAAAGGGCAAAATGGTAATTTTATGAAATTTTATTTCAAATTTAAGTTGATGAATAAGCAATCTAGGCATTCTAAGTACCATTTCCAGTACCTTCATTTTGTTTTGTTTTTTTTTTTAATTTTTTTTAATTTCCTTCAAATTACTCCATTTTCAGTCGATTAAATTTCCGTTTCTTGCTACAAATCACACGTACAAGACACAGGCTACACTCTAAGAACTTCGTTTGAACAATTCGGTTAACGATTAAGCCGGAAAGAGAATAGTGTTGTGCAGGCCTCCAACCATACAAACTTTACGCCTTTCTGAGTAAGCTAAGTTAACGGTGTTGCTATCCGAGAGAATTCTCTACAAATCTTTGATAATACCCCGCCAAGCCTAAAAAAGTTCTAATTTTCGTCACACTAGCTGGGCGAGGCCATTTTTGCACGAACTCAATCTTTTTAGGATTAACACAAATCCATTCTCCGTTATGATGTGACCTAAGAAAGCCACCTTCGATAACTAGAATTTATACTTAGAGAGCTTCGCATACAACTTGTGTTATTTGAGAATCTGAAAACAATACGAAGATGTCTCTTGCGTTCTTGGTGATCCGATGAATACACTAAAATGTCATTAATTAAGACTATTACAAATTGGTCTAAGAAATGCTTGAAGACTCGGTTCATTAGGTCCATAAAAGAGGCAGGAGCATTAGTAAGTCCAAAATACATCACAAGAAATTCATAATGTCCATATCAGGTATGAAAAGCAGTTTTCGGGATGTCTTCCCCCTTAATTCTGAGCTTATGATACCCAAAAGGTAAATTTATCTTCGAAAAGCATCGAGCTCCCTTCAATTGATCAAATAAGTCATTTATCCTCGGTAATGGATACTTGTTCTTAATGGTAGACTTATTTAGTTACCTATAATTAATGTATAGCTGTAAAGATTCATCTTTCTTCCTAACAAATAGAACTGAAGCACCCCAATAAGTGGTACTTGGGCGTATAATCCCTTATCTAGTAAATCTTGAAATTGTACCTTCAATTCCTTTAATTTGGCTGGTGCCATTCGATAAAGGGGAATCAAGATAGGCTGAGTTCCTGGAAGAAGGTCGATACTGAACTCGATCTCTTTTTTTAGAGGTAGTCCAGGTAACTCTTCTGAGAAAACATCCAAGAATTCTCTGACTATTAGAACATGCACTAGATTTACTTTATTGTCATCAACATCCTGAATAAAGACTAAGTACCCAGTACATCCTTTCTTGAGTAGTCTACCCGCATTGATAGTCGAGATTAAGTTAGCATGGACTTTACTCCTATCACCCTGGACTTTAAAGACAGGACCATTCAGAACAAAAAAAGTGACAGTTTTCTTCCTACAATCCACTATCGCATGATATCTAAACAACCAGTCCATACATAAAATCACATCAAAATCTAAAATATCTAGCAAGATTAGATTAGTAACATATACATGCTCACCAATAGAAATGACACAAGATTCTATAATTTTAGAAGCTAATATTATGTTTCCTACGGGAGTAGACATAGTTAAAGATGAATCTAGGGTTCTAATCTCTTTGCCTAGACGGTATACAAAGTATGGAGAAATAAATGAATGAGTTGCCCCTGAGTCAAACAGAATTCTGGCATCAAGAACCTCAATAGAAAGGGTACCTATCACAACCGTATTTGATGCCTGAGCATCCTGAGGAGTTAATGCAAATACTCTCGCCTGGCCTCTACCGGTAGATGATTGGCCTCTGCCAATCGATTGTTGTCATCTCTCATTAGATGGTTGACCTTTACCCACATAACCCATTTCCTAAAAAAGGTCCTTGCTGAGATGATACTACTTGCTGAGCATAAAAGGGCTGAACAGGTGGAACAAGACAATCTCTAACCATGTGGCACATCTAACCACATCTAAAACAAGCACCTATCTCCCTTTTACATAATCTAGAATGAGGGGGCCCCCACACCACAAACACACAAGTACATTAGTCTTAGCCATCGAGGCAGACGATGAAACTTGTTGATGAGAATTTCGTTCCTCTCTTATGCTCGAACCTCTAATCATCAGAGTCTCCTTTCTAGACATAGAGCCCCTGAGATTAGGCTCACGTAGTGAGCCCGCTTAGTCAACCTGTCGCGATCTCTTAAAACTTCCTGTCCTAGCCTTTTTCTAGGACTCCTTTTCAACCCGCTGCTCTTTAGCTCTTAATTCAAACTAAAGTGCTGAATTTAAAGCCTGAGTATATGTGGTAGTCTTTGTGATTTGCACGAATCTGAAAAGATAGTCTTGCAACCTAGCAACAAATCTCTTGACTCTCATCTGCTCCGTACTCATTAGATGTAGAGCAAAGTGGGATAAACGAGTAAACTGTACATCATACTCTACTACCAACATATTCTCTATCTAAAACAGACATGAAACAGGCAAGGAAAGCTTCACTGAACTCTGGCCACTTTAAGGGGGGTTCTGTAACACTCTTCCTCTGCACAAAAGACATAAACTAGGCATAAGCCATGTCTCCTAACTGAAAACTCACCAACTAAACTGATCTCACTGGTATGCATCCTAAAGCGATGCATATCCAGTATGACTCCTCAAAAAACCCCACTAAGATTTGGACTTACTTCAACCCTTATGAAAGTTAGCAGGCGCAACTTTCGAAAATTTTGCAAGGTCACCACTAACCCTTGCCGTCGTTTAACAAGAGCTTGAACAGGTTGCTGAATTTCTAGATGAGGCTGAACAAGAGGAACCTGAGCTAATTGCTGATGTTGTTGAGAAATCAAGTCTACCAGCACTTCTACAGTATGCTGGATTCTCTACATTCCCTCAGCAACATTTATATTGTGCTTATCATCCACTCTCTTATTTGGCACATCAGGCTCTTACATTTTAGCTCTTCCCCGACCTTTAACTCTTCCTCTACCTCGTCATCCACCTTGTCTTTCACCTCGTCCTCTACCGACTCGACCCTGAACTCCAATAGGTGGCACAAGAGGCCTAGACGAATCCTGGTATAAAGAATAAATCTTTTGGTCTCTATTAGAGGAATTTTGATTTTAAGAAAACATAATTTAACTGCTAAGATACAGAAGCACAAATTAAATAAATTACGGTTTATTCTACGACATCTATGGAAAAAGATTCATTAAATTATCCAAATACTCAAAGAGGCAACACCCCGTGCGAAAGTATCCTGAATATACTACATATACAAGGCATTACACTCTACATATAGTCACCGTGTCACACCCCCACTTATGGGGTCCACATGTGACAACCGTCACAAACCTCCGAGACCCATTTCTAATCCTTGAACATGTCACTTAGGCCTGTAAGGCTACTTGAGTACATGTCCCCCATGTATGTTTTCATGCATCTCAAAGCAATTTCTAAAATAGTTCATAAACACATTCATGTAAACTCGTCTCTCTGAGACAGTTTTCAAATCATTCCACAACGAAGATATAATAAAATTTAAGATACATGTAAAATACTTATCAAATTACATCAATTTTGATCATAATTACAAACATAAGTTTCTTTATAAAAAATACCTAGTGAACTAATCTGTCTAAGTTTATGAGTTGAGAATGTCTATTGTACCTGAGGACGTTACACACTTTATTAATCACCACCACCTGCATACTGCACCCCTTAATCTTGATCTCTTGAAAACTGAGAGGTGAGGGAGTAAGTGTATGGGGATATACTATGTAAGTGGATAAAAATATAGTTTAATAAAACAATTATTAATGCACATAAAACTATTCTATGTTGATAAAACATGGTTTGTTATACAAATTCACTAGGCTGGCTCCTCTTCCCACTGGTTACCTTAGCCACGGTAACCCCAAGACAGTCAGTGGGCTTTATGCAAAGAAAAAGATGTTCATTCATTAAAAGAGTTCTTTAAGTATAAAAATATGTTCCTTTTCTAAAACTAGCCCACCACTGACGTTCGCCTCAAGTAATCATGTGGTGATACTCATGACTGACCTCGACAATTCCTCAAATGGGCAACTCCATATCATTCACCCATATAACTGCCCCACCTACGACAAACTCACCTAAGTGGCTTTTCAATATGTCCGTCCCTAAGCTACTATCTTGTAGCTACAGTCACATACCAACTTGGCTCTCTGGCCATATCACTAATACAAAGCCACAATCAAATTCATTTACATAAACATTTATAATCATTTCATTTTCAATATCATTGCAATCCATGCATTTTCAATACCAAACCTGGTCTTTTGGCCATTTACATCTCAAATCAATAAATAGGTCATTCATGTGCATTTCAAATCAACAACAATTAATCTATTTCTTATTTCTTAAAACAGTAAGTTTCATAAAATATTTTAAAAGCATAAAAACAAGTAAAATAGTTCCACTCACAGTAAAAATGGAGGGCCACTATTCCAACACTAATCCTCGCGCCTTGTATGCCTCTCCTGGGTGCTCGACGCCTAATATCATATATATATATATATAT
>JAXCLQ010000356.1:0-10028 GCA_035584115.1 Cedrela odorata
ACTTCATTTCTTTGAAATTGATTTAATTCTTCTTGCATAGCCATTAACCAATTTTCATCACTTAAGGCATCTTCAACTTGTTTTGGTTATATTTGAGTGACAAAGGCTAGATTTTGAACTTATCTAGATTATCATCAATTTCTCTTGTTTTTCTCTTAATTTTAACTCTTTGTGAGGGATCTCCTATTATTTTTTCTTTTAGATGACTAGAATTATATTTCCATGCCTTTGGGAGTTCCTTTATCACTTGATTCTCTTCTATAATTTCACTTTGATTTTTTAAAGACTCATCATTTAATTTTAGGTTTTCTAAATATCAATTGCTTCTAATTCTTTTTCCTTTTGTTTAGCAATTAATTTGACTAAGTCGGGATCATATTCGTAAAAAATTTTGTGCACATTTTCTTCCACGACTTGAGTTCTATTATTGAAAACTCTATAGGCTTTACTCTTTGTTGAATAGCTTAGAAATATTCCTAGATTGGATTTTGGCTCAAATTTTCCAAGGTTATCCTTGGTATTAAAAATGTAACAATTACATCTAAAAACTCTAAATTATTTAATTTTAGGTTTTCTTTGAAAGATTAATTCATATGGAGTTTGTTCAAGATCTTTCTAATTAGAACTCTATTGGTTATATGACATGTGGTGTTAATAGTCTTAGCCCAAAAATATTCGGGTAGGTTATATTCACTTAGCATTGTTCTACTTATCTCTATTTTGTTATGGAGTTCTAGGTGTAAAAAAATTATGAGAATATTCATTCTCATAGCAAAGGTTTTCGAATTTTTTGTTTACAAATTCTCCACCTTGATCACTTTTAATTTTTACAATTTTAAAACATAATTCATTTTTAATTTGTCTTGAGAATTTGTTGAAGGTTTCAAATGTGTCACTTTTATTTGCCAAGAAGAAAACCCATGTAAATCTTGAGTAATTACCCACAATTACATATGCGTAAAGTTTTCCTCCTAATGATGCTACCCTATTTGGTCCAAAGACGTCCATATGTAAAAGGTCTAAAGGTCTAGTTGTGAAAACTAAGTTTTTAGATTTGAAAAAGGCTTTAACTTGTTTTCCTAATTGGCAAGGACCATATACTTTATCTTTTGTAAATTTTAGATTGGGAATATCTCCTAATAGACCTTGTTTGACAAGTTTTCGTAATAGATCCATACTACAATGTCCTAGCCTTCTATGCCACATCCAAGAATCATCACATTGAGCTTGCAAACATATGTCATTTATTTCATTCAATTTTTCTAGTTTTATGACATATACATCATTGTTCCTAGGTGCATAGGATAATTTGTTTTCTTGCTCATCCAATACTTCATAACCATTTATAAGAAACATGATTTTATAGCCATGATCACATAATTAGCTAATACTAAGCAAGTTATATTTAAGACCTTTAATATATAGAACATCTTTGATTGAGATTGAATTAAGGTCAAGTGTACCGATACCTTTCACTTGCCTCGGCTATTATCTCCAAAAATCACATCTTTTCTTTCTTCTTTCTTTAGATGGAGAAATAGTTTCTTGTTTCCTGTCATATATTTCGAGCAACTGCTATTAAATAACCACTTCTTTTTGTACTTGTTGCTCTTCACATGCAGTACCTAAAAAAATGGCAAGTTTATTTTAGTACCCAAGTGACTTTAGGTCCATAGATATTAGTTCTACCCTTAAAGTTCTTAGCCATTTTAACATGCATAATTTCCTTAAGTTATGTTCCCTTAAGTACCCACATCATTTTAGGTCCATTATACTTATTTTTCTTATATAAACTGTGTTGTTATAATAACATTTTCTATTGCAATAATGACAAGTAATTGATGATATTACTTGTTGTTTAGCTTTCACAAAATAGTTTACATAAGATTTTTGTTTGATTCCTTGTTCATATCCAAGTCTGGCTTTATCAAATACTAATCTTTAACTATCTAAAAGCTTATCTAATGATTCTTTTCCTTGTGTAAATTTAGCTAAGACTTCTTTGAGAGAAATTATTTCACCTTTCAAAATTTTTTTTTCATCTTTTAACACATCAAGATCATTGGACGAGCTAGATTCACTCTTAATTTCTAACTCTTTAACTTTTAGTTTCAATGAATCATTTTCTTTTACTACTATAGAGTTCTTTTTCTTTACTTCTTTATATTTTGCATATAAAATCTAAAAATCATTTCTAAGTTCTTCATATAATGCACTCAAGTCGTCATCTAATAGATCATCATCACTATTTGAACATGTATCATAATATGAAGAGTTTTGATATAGAGAGGTTACCTCATCTTCTTGTTTTCCCATTAGGCAGAAATTTGCTTGCTCAGTTTCCTCATCTTCTTGTTTTCCTCATCTTCTTCTTCATCATCCCATGTCACTTTCATTGCCTTCTTCTTATTCTTGTCCTTCTTATCTTTTCTTAGTGGACATTTGAGTCATGTATGCCCCAGTTTCTTACATTCATAGAAAATGATTTCTCTCCCTTTTTCTTTTTCCTTTTCAAAGCTTTTCTAGAATCTATCCTTTCTGGTATACTCTTTTATTTTCCAGTTTCTTCTCTTGGACCCTTCTTTGTTGAAGAATTTTCTGAATTTTCTGGTCATGAGAAAAAAATCATCTTCATCATAATCTTGTTCACTCTCTTCTTCCTTTTCTTCCTTTTTGGTGCTCTATTATGCTATGTTTCTTTTGCCCTTTTCTTTATCCTCATCATTATTTTTTCTACCTTCAAACTCCTATGTCATGAGCGATCCGAGAAGTTCCTCGAGAGGTAAGGTTCTCAAATCATTTGCTTCCCTAATTGCCGTAACATTAGCTTCCTAACTTCCAGGTAGACTCCCTAGAATTTTTGTCACGATATTTGCATTTAAGTAAGTTCTACTAAGAGCTTTTAAATCATTAGCGATGCTAGTGAAACGAATAAACATTTCTTTTATACTTTAAAGATTTGATGAGGTGAAATTAATCATTTTAGGGTCATGGCATTTAATCATGCATTTAATCAATATTATCACAAAATTAATCAATAATAAATACAATTAAGCTAACAATTAGCTGAGGGATGAAGTGAAAACCTTGAAATTACAAGATCTCCAAGAAATCAAACCCCTTATGCCATCCTTGCCTTAGCCTTTTGCTGGAGAGAAAGAGAGCTTTTTATATTTTTTGAAAATAAACAAAAATTAATTCCAAAAATTAGGAAATGGCCATATATATATATATATATATTTACAAAAGTGTCATTAGTCTTTTAATCAAAGACAAATAAGTTCCAAAGCTTGTCCAACAAGTTTTTCAATAGTAATTATAAAATATCACTTATGTCCCAAATTTTTAACAAATTATAAATTGACCCTAAATTCGATCAAACTTGCTTTAACCAAATTTATTTTAATTCCATTTATAATTCTAAATATTGATGGAATATTGTAACTTAATTTAATTCACATTCAGGTCAATTTATAAAGCTATCAGGTTTGTTAAACTATTTAACGTACAAACCATTTACACTTTTCGGCCAAATATTATCTATAAGAGTGCTAGCTTTCTTACGGATAATATTTAATCTCTCTCATAGAAAGGAAAAACACAAGTTATTGGTTGTGATCTTTTAGGTTAACTGTGGAGTCCGCTGTGAGCTGAAATCGTTCTTATCGAGTTCATTCTAAACAATTCGGATGCTCAACGACTATAGTTAACGTCTAGCAACATGCCATAGTCCCTAAACTACAATGACTCTTCATCGAACCTTTTATGATTAATTATACATTCCGTGTGAATAATCTGCTTCTGTTCGTCTAATCCTAACTAAAGTAAGACTTACAGATGTCAAAACCCTAAATTTAGTCATATGTGGATAATCAGTCAATACGTGCTGAACTTGTCACTACAAACTCTTCGTATGATACGTATACTTTGACTAAAGACTTTGTTGACAGCCGTTTACTAATATCCATTAGGGAATTCAAGTTTGGATCGAGTCAACGAAACCTCGAAATCTTTTATATCGAGTCAACGAATTCCATCTGACAATCATTTGCATATCGATATAAACAATACATAACCAAACCGGCTTGTGTGTACAAGCTATGATTAGCCTCGCATTTAGACCCCATATGAACCATATGCATCTATACCGATCAACAACTATAATGTCTCAGGTTTAAGAAGTAGTTAATATACTAGTATAATTATATGATGAATTATTGACAACATACTTTTGTTTGATTCATCATAACTTTGGTCACATTCGAAAAATAGTTCTCTAACTATTAATCCACACTAATGTTTTAATGACATGACTATCATGTCACCCGCACTAATATCATCTCATAATATTCACCGGAGATATTCAGTGTGCCTACTGTGCAACATCGATGCCCATTCAATATTACATATGTAAGGAACTATTTAGATAATCTAATTATCTTGGACAATTCACATGCATATTCTATCATTAGTATGTATAAATTGAAGAAGCAACATACACACATAAATTAAACAATTTCTTTTATTAATAAATATGTACAATACATATTACAATAGTAATTTAATATAATATACCCAAAACAGACAATACGAATAGTTTTAAGGCATACAACACTAACAAACTCCCACTTGCACTAAAGTCATTCGCTGTAGTATCTAATACTCATCTTCTCAAGATGCTGGTCCAGCTACTTTGGTGTCATCGCTTTAGTGAGAGGGTCAGCGACGTTATCTACTGAAAATGTCTTCCCGATTAAAATCTCTCCAGCACCAACAAGTTCTCTCAAAATGTGATATTTACGATGAATATGTTTTGAATTCTAGTGTGCTCTTGATTCCTTAACTTGTGTAATAGCACTTGTATTATCACTTAATACACTTATCGGATAAGCCATGCTAGGAACGACACCTAGTTCAGATACGAACTTGCACATCCAAACTGCTTCTTTAGCTTCTTCTTTAGCAGCAACGTATTCAGCTTCTGTAGTAAAGTCAACTGTAGTTGTCTACTTGACACTTTTCCAACTAATAGTACCTCCATTACATAAAAAGATAAAACCAGATGTAGACTTTTTATCATCTACATCTGACTGAAAATCAAAATCTGAATACCCATGAATACTCAACTCTTGAGATCCATAACTTAAAATCAAATCCTTAGTCCTTCTCAAGTACTTAAGGATTGTTTTTACTGCTGACTAGTGTTTCTCTCTGGTATTTGCCTGATATCTGCTAGTAACACTTACTGCATGGGCTATATCAGGTCTAGTATATAACATAGCGTACATCAAGCTACCAATATCTAATGCATATGGGACGCTACGCATCCATTATTGCTCTTCATCAGTCTTTAGACCCGGATTTTTAGAAAGATGAAAACCGCGATTGAAGGGCAAGAGACCTCTCTTAGAGTTCTCCATGCTAAACCTCTTTAGCTTCTTTTCAATGTACAACTTTTGGGATAATCCAATTATCATCTTCGATCTATCTCTATAGATTCGAATCCCGAGAATATAAGTTGCATCACCCAAATCTTTCATGGAGAAAGTTTTGGATAACTAGAGTTTGACCTTTGACATCATGCATACATCATTACCCATTAATAATATGTCATCCATATATAGTATCAATAACGTGATCGCATGATCTTTAACCCACTTGTATCAAAAGACTCATCCGGGTTTTTGATGAATTCAAACGTTTTGACAGTCTGATCAAATCGGATGTTCTAACTCTTTGAGGCTTACTTCAATCCATAAATGAATCAATGTAACTTACATACTTTATGCGGTTCAAAAGAGGATACAAAACCGATAAGCTATTCTATAAATAGGTTTTTCTCAATATAACCATTTAGAAATGCGGTCTTTACATCCATTCGCCAATTCTCATAGTTATAGTATACTGCTATGGCTAGCATGATCCTAATGGACTTTATCATAGCTACGGGCGAAAAAGTTTTCTCATAATCCAACCCTTATTTCTGAGTATAACCTTTCACAACAAATTGTGCCTTATAGATCTCAACTTGTCCATCTTTACCAATCTTCCTCTTGAAGATCCATTTATTGTCAATAGGAACTATTCCCTCTGGTGGATCAACAAGTGTCCAAACTTAGTTTATATGCATGGAATCCATTTCAAATTTCATTACTTCTAGCTATTTTCTTGAATCTTTATCCAGGATTGCCTTTTCATAACTTCTTGGATCATCTCCATGATCTATTGCTCTCACTAAGTAAGATTCAAAATCTTGCTAATTGAGAAATCCATATCTTTCTGGGAATTTAGGAACTCTATAAGATTTACAAGTTGGAAATGGATTAACTGGGACAGAAGTCTGCTAATTGGACTCTCTAGTATCAGCATGGTCGGATCGAGGCTCAAAAGACTCTTTTTTTAACTCAATTTCTCTTCCCGCACCTTTTTCTTCAAGAAACTCCTTCTCTAAGAAGTATGCGTTCCTACTGATCGAAATTCTTTGATTAGATAGAAAGTAGAATTGATATCCTAAACTATCTTTAGGATATCCAATGAACCAACCCATCTCTGATTTGAAATCAAGTTTATCAGATTTGATCAACTTGACATATGCAGGACAACCCTAAACTCTTATATAATTGAAACTGGGTTTCTTTCCACTTCATATCTCATACATTGTCTTTTAGACTGATTTGGAAGGAACTTATTGAGAATGTGCTCAGCGGTCTGTAGAGCATATCCCCATAAATACAATGGTAAGTCTGTGAAACTGACCATCGATTGCACCATATCTAATAAGGTACGATTCCTTCTCTCCGATACACCATTAAGCTGAGGTGTATGAGAAGGAGTCAACTACGAGATAATCCCATTTTCTTTTAAGAACTTTGAAACTCAATACTCAAGTAATCGCCTCTACGATCTGATCGTAAAACCTTAATACTTTGTGCCGTTTGGTTTTCCACTTCATTCTTAAATTCTTTGAACTTTTCAAAGGATTCAGATTTATATTTCATTAAATACACATACCCATATCATGACATATCATCGGTGAAGGTAATGAAGTACTCAAAACCTCCTCTGGCCAATGTACTAAATGGTCCACATACATCAGTATATACAAGGTTTAACATTTCTTTTGACCTCCCGCCTTTATTCTTAAAAGGGGATTGGTCATTTTTCTCGAAGATATAACTCAGATGTCGGAAAGGGTTCATAACCCAATAAAATCAATATCCCATTGGTTCCAAGCTGAGTAAGCCTCTTATACCCGATATGGCCTAATCTATGATGCCACAGATATTTAGGATTCATTTCAATTCTAATTATTTTATTAGTACTAGAAGAAATTGAATAACTATTACTCAACTAATGATATACAGACCATTTGTATTAATTGCTTTGCCAATACATACATTTCTAAAATATAATGTACATTCATTTCCATTAAGTTATACAAAATAACCATTATTACATAGTACAGATACAGAAATAATATTTCATACAGTAGAAGCATAATACAAAACCCTATCTAACTTCAAAATATGTCCTGACAAAAGTCTTAACTTGCACGTCCCAATGGCTTCTGCAGCAACTGTTGCTCCATTAGCTATGTGCAAGACAATCTCATCACCTGAAAGAGCAGCACTATTCTGCATCACCTGCAAAGATAAACATAAGTGAGATGTAGCAGCAAAATCAATAACCCATGAAAAAATATCATAATTAACACTTAATTCACATTCAATCATATTACTACTATACATACCATTCTTAGCCTTTTTGAGACTTTCAATGTATTTAGGACAGTTCTTTTTCCAATGCCCTTCTACCCAGTAGTGGAAACATTTTCCCTTGGGCTTTAACTGTTGGAGATATACCATAGAACCAATCGTGTCGTACGGTTTAGGAATATCATCCTTATGTATATATATATATATATATAACTTTGTAATTAATTGTAAATTAGTTTATGATTAATAAAATGGCATTTATATCATTTTGCATATACAATTGCGTATATATATATATATATATATTATATATATATAATGCAGAATGAGATCTCGTGATGTATTATGACGTCAGGACTCTATCTGCAAGCAGTTGTAAATATGAGTACAGAGTTTGATCTAAATACATCTGAATTAGTTCATAATTAAGGTATTATCATACGGGAGTATGACATTGCATGACTGGTATGTTTGATGCTGCCAAGGATTAGTATTTGATGCTAATAGTTAAGTGACGAGTCTCATGTCACAAGAGCATAAACATGAGTAATACGTTGGAGTGCGTGTTACTGAACGTGACCAAATGTGACGAATCATATGGGTGATTATCCATAGTCGATGATACGTCACACAGCTGTACTAGTGTACCACTGATCTTTTGACTTGAGGTGTCACGGTTGCCTTCTGCATTGAGGCACATCGTTCATTTATGTATATCGCACCGGGCTAGCCACACCTGGTGAAAGAAACTTGCTGGCAATGTGTTTAGATGTAAGAGGATAGGTGATGACCAAGATGGAATTTGTTGGCTTAGATATTAGAGTTTGAGATTCTAGGAAGGGATGTCATACATGGGAAATGAAATCTCAGGCCAGAGTACATGTTTCTATAATGGTGTTTTTTGGATATGATTCCCGTATATGAATTGAGACCCTATTCCTATAATTGAGTTAGGGATTTGACGATTCCATGACCCGCACTCGATTGAGACTCGACAGCAGAGGGACTTTACTACATGTACGTACGACTATATGGATTCATTAGTGTCTGGGGGTTGTGGCATCTTGCTAGAGGTTGCTCATGATCTTTGGAAATTTTGGTTACAAAGAGTTATATCGAAGTGATACGAAGGAGTTAGTGTTTACCTATGTCCAACTCACAGTGAACCTAAGGGGTCACACACATAGTCGATTACTTAATGGTGATGGCTATTGCTACTATGTAATAATCGTTAACTAGTTAATGATATTATACACATATTGATCAGGTAGCAATTTGATTCTTTATTGTAAAAAATATATTTTTCTGCTTTGACACGCTAGCACGCATATGCATGAAAAATATTTCAGTTTAATTTTGGGATACTGTAAATATGATTTACGGATGCAATAATATTAATATATTATTATTATATTTTAATATGATTAAAGTAATCATAAAATATAATTATTAATTATATATTAATATAATTATAAATATCTAAAATATATATTATTGTTATATTTTGGTTGTGAACCAGTGCAAGAACCAAAAGAGAGAGGAAGAGAAAGGCCAGAGAGAGAGAGCTTGGTAAGCTTGGTGAGGCTTAAACCAACCCTCACCTAAGAAAGAAAGGCAGTTGTTGTTTCAGATTGTAAGGCTAAAGGTTAGTTTTTTGCTTTATTTTGTTTTTTGAAACAGAGCATGTTTTGTAAGTTGAAATGTGTATGTATGCATGTCAATATCGATTGGGAGCCTATTCCGCAGGTTTATGTAGATAACCATGGCTCCCCTGCGGCGGTTGCGCACCCGGAATTTCATTTCATGCATCACTCTTCTGCTGCTCCCGAAAACAGAGCATGCTCAAGCTCACTATTCCGTTTAAGTGGTATCAAAGCCAGGTTGATATCTGCATGCATGTGTGTTTCGGTTTTAGTGTTTGGGATGTTGATATTAGTTCATATGTATATTTGTTGTGGTTTTAGATGATGAATGGAGTTTGCATTGAAGTGTTTTGGAACACTGCATTTCAAGCAAAGAAATAGAGCATCATTTTGATGCACTGTGTGTTGATTATTTTTAAAAACGTATGGACATATGTTGCACGAAAATGATACATGATGCTCAAGGTGTCGATCTGAGTTAGTTACATGTAATTGGCATTAACAATCTTAAAGAACAGTCGACGGTTTCAGCATAATGTGTTTGTGTTTAAACTAAAATGATGGAAACAGGGAAAACAAAAACATGCAAGAACAGTAACAACGTTTTTGTAGTTATTGTTCCTGTAATATTTAAAAAAATAATAATAAAATATATTTTTTATTTTTTCTC
>JAXCLQ010000358.1:0-10026 GCA_035584115.1 Cedrela odorata
ACTATGCATGTGTAATATTAAACGCCGAACACACGATAGTAAAATCTAGTGGGCGCAAGGAGTAATTATGGGAGTAGTGACTTTTCCTTACCTGTGAGTGGATTTATACATACATAATTATGTAAATAAAATACATGTGGTATTATATATATGCATGTGTGTAAAAATGTTGGAATGAGAATGCTTACTGCTGTTTTTATATTGATATTGGGATGGTTTTGTATTGTGGTCTGCTGTACAAATTTTAATTGAAATACATGCATGTAATGGCTAAGGATGTCGAATTTGAATTATTGATTTGTAAACCTTAATTGAAAATGTTATAGCCATAGAGGCTGGATTTTGATTTACATGGATATATTATTGAGGTGAAAATGGAAAATTTTAAATGCATGTACATCTTGGTGATTAGGCTGATAAGATCGAATTTATTATGATATGGCCAGTGGACTAGTTGTATGGCCTTTGCGCCTACTTATTTACTGTATATACAATGCTATAATTTATAGATGGACCCATGAAAGGTTGTGTGGATTATTGGTGCCGCAGTAGGGCTATATAAGAGAGGATAAGTCATGGTAAGCCCACTGTGTACCTTGTGTACTTAAGTGTAGTTTAGGGACCCTATGGAAAGTTTTGGCGACTTGACAGGGATCTCATAGATTTAACGGATATCGAAGATAGTCATTTTATCACCAAGTGACTACTCAAGGCTAACATTAGTGAGAAGGACAAATGTTTTACAAGTGCATATTTTGCAAGAAATAAATGATTTAATATTTTATAAGAATGCATTGCATATGATTTTATGCATGAATAGGCTCACTGATGGATTTCGACATTATCTCAGCCAAAGTAACGGTCGAGACAGTATGGCCAGCCCAATTAATGGTTTTAAAAGTTATGCAGACCAACGAATGTGTTTTGTGATAAAAAAAAATCGTGTTGTAAATGAAAAGGTATATATGTATATTAAGCATGACATAATTGAAATCCCAATATCATGATTTAGAAACTATGAGCATGTATGTATATCTATGTATGTATGCATTTACTTACTGTGTATAGGTGTATCCTCACTCCTCACATTTCAGTTTCAAAAAATCAAGTGTATCCAAAAATGATAATTGGTAGTGGTGATCAATTAAGGGTGTAACACCTTCAGGTATCATTGTTAACCTCAACTCACAGACTGTATAGATTAGTCCACTAGGTATGTTTTGGAAAATTGTTATATGTATTTAAATATGAATTGAAAATATTATATTTTAATGAGTTCCCTGTAATATTTGTAAATTAAATATACATTTAAGTTGTTAAATGATTTGGAAATGTCTTGGAGAAACAATTGTATGTGAAGATAATATAGGGGATAGGTACCTAAGCAGCCTTACAGGTCTAAGAGACATGTTCGGAGATTTAAAATGTGTCTCAAGAGTTTGTGGCGACTGTCAAGTGTGGACTGTTTGGGCGAGGGCGTGACAAAAAGTTCTGGATAACTAGAGTTTAACATCAACCATCATGCTTATGTCATTACCCATCAACAATATGTCATCCACATATAGTATCATGAATGTGATTGCATGATCTTTAACCCACTTATATACACAAGACTCATCTAGGTTTTTGATAAAACCAAACGATTTGACTATTTCATCAAATCAGATGTTCCAACTCCTCAAGGCTTGCTTCAATCCATAAATGGATCGATGCAACTTGCATACTTTATGTGGCTCAGCAGAAATACAAAACCAATTGGTTGTTTCATAAACAGGTTTTCCTTAATATAACTATTGAGAAATGCGGTCTTTACATCCATCTACCAAATCTCATAGTTATAGAATGCTGCTATAGCTAGCATGATCTTGATGGACTTTATCATAGCTACGGGCGAAAAGGTTTCCTTATAATCTAACCCTTATTTCTAAGTTTAACCTTTTGCAACAAGCCAGGCTTTATAAGTCTTAACTTGTCTATCTTTACCAATCTTCCTCTTGAAGATCCATTTATTGTCAAAAGAAATTATTCCCTTTGGTGGATCAACAAGTGCCCAGACTTGGTTTATATGCATGGAATCCATTTTGGATTTCATTGCTTCTAGCCATTTTCTTGAATCTTTATTTAGGATAGCCTCTTCATAAGTTCTTAGATCATCTTTATAATTTGTTGCTCCCATTAAGTAAGATTCAAAATCTTGCTCATTGAGAAATCCATCTCTCTGGAAATCTAGGAATTCTAAAAGATTTACAAGTAGAAATTAGATTAACTGGGACAGAAGTTGGCTAACTAGACTTTCAATATTAGCATGGGCGGGTCGAGGTTCAAAAGACTCTTCTTTTAACTCGATTTCTCTACTCGCACCTCCTTCTTCAAGAAACTCTTTCTCTAAGAAGTGTGCGTACCTACTGATTGAAATTCTTTGATCAGATGGAAAGTAGAATTGATATCCTAAACTATTTTTAGAATATCCAATAAACCAACCAATCTCCAATTTAGAATCAAGTTTATCATATTTGACATATGCAAGACAACCCCAGACTCTCATATAATTGAGACTACGTTTCTTACCATTCTATATTTCATATAAGGTCTTTTAGACTAATTTGAAAGGAACTTTATTGAGAATATATGTAGTAGTCTGTAGAGCATATCCCCATAAATACAATGGCAAGTTTGTAAAACTAACCATCAATCGCACCATATTTAATAAGGTACGATTCATTCTCTCTGATACACCATTAAGCTAAGGTGTATAAGGAGGAATCATTTGCGAGATTATCCCATTATCTTTCAAGAATTCTTGAAACTCAGTACTCAAGTACTTGCCTCCACGATCTGATTGTAAAACTTTAATACTTTTTCCCGTTTGGTTTTTCACTTCATTCTTAAATTCTTTAAACTTTTTAAAGGATTCAGATTTGTATTTCATTAAATACACATACCCATACCATGACATATCATCGATGAAGGTAATGAAGTACTCAAAACCTCTTTTGGCCAATGTACTGAATGACTCACATACATCTGTATGCACAAGATCCAACAGTTCTTTTGACCTATCACCTTGTTCTTAAAGGGCGATTTAGTCATTTTTCCTCGAAGACATGACTCACATGTCGGAGTGGGTTCAAAACCTAATGAGATCAATATCCCATTTGTTCCGAGCTAAGTAAGCCTCCTATCCCCGATATGGCCTAATCTGGATGGCACATATATTTAAGATTCGTTTAATTCTAATTCTTTTATTAATAATGGAAGAAATTGAATAACTATTACTCAACTGAAGGACATTGAAACCATTTGTATTAATTGCTTTGCCACTACATATATTTCTAAAATGTAATGTATATTCATTTCCATTAAATTATATAGAATAACCATTATTATATAGTACAGATACATAAATAATATTTTGTACAGTAGAAACATAATACAAAACCTAATCTAATTAACACTTAATACATATTCAATCATATTACTGGTATACATACCTTTCTTAGCCTTTTTGAAACTTTCAAGGTATTTAGAACAATTTCTCTTCCAATGTCTTTTTACCCTGTTGTGAAAACATTTTCCCTTGGGTTTTGACTTGATTTTGGACTGTTTAGAAGGCAAAGCCTTTTTGGCTTTCTTTTCTTAGGTCCAACTTTTAGACATTGAGATAAGTATTGTGACTGTTTACCTGTCCTACTGGTAGTGGCCATATGAACATCTACATGTCCTTTACCCTCATTATTTTATTTATAATATTCTTAAAGCTCATTGTGCAACTCGGGAAGAGTACGCTTAATTCTATTAAGGTTATAATTTATAATAAAACATTTAAAACTGGGTAGGAGTGATTAGGGAATCAAATTCACCTTAAGATAATGAGACATCTGTATGTCCCAAGTGTCTAATTGTTCAATGATCTTAATCATCTTAATGGCATGATCATCAGGCGAGACTCCCTTCATGAGCTTCATATTAAATAAGGTATTGCATAGCTCGTACTCAATGACACGAGAATTTTTTCGATACAACTCTTGTAGGGATTGAAGTATCTCATACAATGATTGCATATTTTCATGTTAAGTCTGTAGCTCTCAATTTATAGAAGCTAACATGTACAGTATCACTCTACGATTATCAGCCTGCTATTTATTAAAGGCTTCCTTCTCCCCTTAGAGAGCATCCACCTTTAATGACATAGGTATCTCTGCCTTCAAAACATAACCCAAGTTCTCAAACTCTAGAACTATTCTCAAGTTTCTTAACCACTCTTTTAAGTTATGACTGGTAAGCATATTGTTATCTAAAATCTTATGAAACACATTTGTTGACGGCATTTTGATAATCATAGAGCGGAAACTGAAAAGACATAAGAAAACAGTTTATTAGTGTATTGAATTACAAATAATGAATTTAACTATTGAAAACATTATTAATAATTAACCTGATCATATCAGCTCCCACTATCTTATTTAAATCCTACACTCCTAAAATAAGAATTAAACATTTTGTTGGATTTTAGAAAATTTATGGGTAATCGAATTCTCATTTATAATTAATTAACCTTACATAATAGAAATCTTGGTTAATTAAATTCAATGAGTAAAGAACTTTTCTTTTCTGTATCACATATAGAACTTGATTCATTCTTTTACCCTAATTTCAAATACCTAATATAATAGAATTTTTAGTAGTCTACACTAATCATATTCAAATCACTGTACTTTCCCAAATAATATTTTTATTCCAAACTCACATAATAGAATCTTGGTCAAGATTTGAATATCACTGATAACTAAATAACCCAATTCAAATACACAAACTTCGTACCTCTCACGTAATAGAAATTTTGGAGTAAGAAAGTTATGTAAAAGAATCATTAGTTATTTTACAATGGGAGGCAAACATAATGTGATAATTTTTAAGGAGTTTTAATCAAGCACTCATATTATTTATATCTTATGTGAATATTTTCTTATCTTGAACAGTTTTCATAAAACTATCATTTAAGGTCAAGGACTAACACCAGTAATCATTCATCTCATGAACAATTATTACTCTTTATACATACATGTATGTTTGTTTATCATATATACATGTATACATATGCATAACAAGTGTTATTATATTAATTTACCCTTAATGTCATTTTCTCCTTTATTTGTTATACAAGTAAAATATGTTTGATTAATTTGTATTACTTGTCACATAAGCATGCAAAATACTATTCCAAACAATTTTACTATTACATGAATAATAATACTATTTATGTTCTCGATCGAAATTATTTATCGAATAAAGAATTTCATTATTCATATTGTTTGAATTATTCGTAGCACGAATAATTATTTTAATGATTAGAAATTAATTTATTAGAAATGATTTTGATAAATTGTTGAACAATTAATCATATTGTTCAACAGTTTGGGTTTTTCGACTAATAATTAATTGGATAGCTTTATTCGGCCTAGATTACTCGTCATCTAGGTCTAGTAATCTTGTTGCTTGTACTATTTGTTTAATTTGTCTAACAAATCAAACAATTTAATTTAGGCTAACTAAGGTATTAGTAACCAAATGTCATTTTCTAATGTTTCCTAAAATATTAAAATAAATTTTATCATATTATTATCAAAATAAATAACATTTTGAATAATAAAATCACCTAAAGTTAATTATATTAACTATAGGCCAATCATTTTATGCCAAAAACCACTAATGTATCAATAAGGTATGAATTAAAACATTATAAACATATTTATTAAGTTAATCATTACAAAATTAATGTTTAATAAAAGAGCCAATCAAAATTAGCCAACCTATATCAATACATTAATGCTTAAGTTTGATATTATCCATCCATTACTAAAAGGCCAATCAAAATTAGCCAAATTAACATTAACTTTTTAATGTCATAATTAAATAACAATAATATATTATGCATAATGATGATAAAATATATCATATACAATATATTACCATTCATGCATTATCCAATATATATATATACATTTTATCACATAATACACACACACACACACACACACATATATATATATACCATAAACTAATTAATCAAATTAACTAGTTATTAATTATAGATTTGAACATTTATTAATCATATTAATAAGTTCATTAGCCTAATTAATAATCAATCAAATGAATTATACAATTACGAGTAAACTAATTAAAATTAATTATCACATAATTAATATTCATTACATATAATGCATGTTTAACAATTAAATATACATTAATTATCAAAATTGTAACTTTTTCAAAGGAAACTCAACATGGCCGAATGCATGATTCATGATCATTAATCGAAATCAACAACCAAACATCATACATGCCATAAAGTGAACAAAATTAACTTTTGTTTTCAAATCAACATGATAGCCATATACTTCCGTTTCAATTTCTTTCAATTTCATCACATGAAATCAAACATCCATAGTTCCATAATCATCATATGACTTTACCAATCTTCTCTAATAAAACCAAAAGAATTTCCATAAACCCTAAATTCTCCAATTTATATGCAAACTTTAATCTTGCAAAATCAACCAATCCAACAACAAATCAAGCATATAATTAACATCATAACAAGCTCTAATACCATTTGTTAGTGTTGATGAGGTGAAATTAAACATTCAAGGTTTATGGCATTTAATCATTATTTTCACAAAATGAATCAATAATACATGCAATTAAGCTAACAATTAGTTTAGGGATGAAGAGAAAAACTTTAAAATTACAAGATTTCTAAGAAATCAAATCCTTTATGCTATCCTTTCCTTGGCCTTTTGCTAGAGAGAAAGAGAGCTTTTTTTTGTTTTTTTTATAATAATAAAAAATTAATTCCAAAAATTAAGAAATTGCCATATATATATATATATATTATTTACTAAAGTGTTATTAGTCTTTTAGTCAAAGACAAATAAGTCCTAAAACTTGTCCAACAAGCTTTTCAATAGTAAATATAAAATATCACTTAGGCTCTCATATTTTTAAAAAATTATAAATTGACCCCAAATTTAGTCAAACTTGTTTTAACCAAATTTATTTTAATTCCATTTATAATTTTAAATATTGATGGAAGTTTTTAACTTACTCTAAGTTATATTCGGATCAGTTTATAAAGCTCTCAAATTTGTTAAACTATTTAACGTGTAAATCATTCATACTTTTTGGTTAAATATTATCTCCGATAGTGTTAGCTCTCTTGCGGATAATATTTAATCTCTCTCATAGTAAGGAAGAACACAATTTATTGGTTGTGATCTCTTGGGTTCATTGTGGAGTTAACTGTGATCTTATTGAACTCGTTCCGAATTATTCGGATACTCAATGACTATGGTTAACGTCTAACAACATGCCATAGTCCCTAAATCACAATGAAGAAACTCTTCATCAAACCTTTTATGATTAATTATACATTCCGTATGGCTAATCTCCTACCATTGGTCTAATCCCAACTAAATTAGGGCTTACAGATGTCAAAACCTTAAATTTAGTCATATGCGGATAATCAATCAATACGTGCTGAACTTTTCACTACGAACTCTTCGAATGACATGTATGCTTTGGCCAAAGAATTTATTTTTAGCTGTTTACTAATATTTATTTAGGAACTCGAATTTGAACCGAGTCAATAGAACCTCGAAATCCTCTGTATTGAGTCAACGAATTCCATTTGATAATTATTTGCATCTCGATATAAACAACACATAACCAAACCGGCTTGTGTGTACAAGACATAATTAGTCTTGCATTTATACATCATATGAACAATGTCCATCTATACGGATCAACAACTATGATGTCTCAAATCTAAGGAGTAGTTAATACACTAGTACAATTATATGATGAATTATTGACAACATACTTTCGTGTGATTCATCATAGTTTTGGTCATATTCGAAAAATAGTTCTCTAACTGTTAATCTATACTGATGTCCTAATGACATGACTATCATGTCACTCGCACTACTATCATTTTATGATATTTATCGGAGACATTCAATGTGTCTACTGTGCGACATTGATGCTCATTCGATATTGCATATGTAGGAAACTATTTAAATAATCTAATTATTTTAGACAATTCATATGCATATTCTATCACTAGTATGTATAGATAAAAGAAGCAACATACACACATGAATTGAAATAATTTCTTTTATTAATAAATATGTACAGTACATATTACAATAGTAATTCAATATAATATTATAAACCCTGTTCTTCGAACACATGAGTAAAACAGTTATTTAAGGATATTTAGTATCACACGTACAAGATTCAAGATTTATTTGATACATTAACGAAACTTAGCAGAACTTAATTTGATTTAATAAAATGATTAATATGGATTTATAAATATTTTTCAAAATCTGAAAATGGATTAAATTGAAAGATTTTTAGGGACCAAATTGTAAGATTTTTAAACAGTGAAAAAATAACGAATTACTGTAGCATTCACTGTAGTAATTATTATAGCAAGCCAAAAACAGTCGACCAACAGTATCGACGTTGGTGAACAATACCAATCTGATCTATTCAATTGGAAAATGGTTGACCGGCAGTAAGGTTATTTGACGACTTGTTCACAGCGCTGTTTATCATAAAAATTCGATTTTTTTTTTAGATTTTTCAAGATTTTTAAGGGTATTTTGAACTTTTCACACTTTATTTATATATACCCAAGCCCAAATAGTGTCTTGAAGCCTTCTCTCACTCTAAAATAAGGCCAAATTATTTATTTCTTTCTCAAAAATGTTTCTCTCACTTCTCTCAACAATTTCTCCAATATTTTCCAATTAAATTTGAAGATTTTGTCACTAAATGACTCCTCGTCGTCTCCTTTTCGATTTGATACCGATATTGGGCTAGAAAATGCAAAAAACGGCAAAGAAGAAAAATGGGTTTCGAGGGAAAAATTAGGGCTTTTGCGATTAAGCGACATATTGAGCTTTCTAATGGTTTGAACAAGTCACCAGTAAGTCAATTTACCCATTTCAAGTATGATTTTAAGATTTAGAACAAATTGAAGCCTAGGTTTTACTGTTCATTCGAATATAATTTGATTTTCGCTTAAAAAATGTGGAATTGTGTTGAATTGTGCTAATTGAAATAATATGATGAAGAATATGAATTGATTCGCTATTGAAATAATTATATTTATAATGTGGCGAAATTGTAGATTAGTGTAAAAGTATGATAAAAGGAAATTATGGTGATATAAATAAGCATTGAGTATTATTGGGAATATATATGATGTTAAATATATGTTGAATTCGTCATTAGAACGAGTATATTAACATTTGCCGAAAATATAAAAATGTGAGAGATTGTAATAAATGATAGCTTGTAAAGACCTACACCCTTGTAATATTGATGAGAATAGTCGTGGTTACCTTAGACGTAAAAGTAATAATTTGAAATAATTATGGCCATGAGATTTCATTATTGGGAATCGAACAAATAGCGTTGATAGTTAAGTCTCGGAAAGTAATGTGCATCAAATTACGAAATCCTAGACATATTATTCATGAATATCGCATGTAGAGCATATTATATTTACGCGAAATATCGAGTTCATAACGTTATACATATATGTGTATTATAGACGTCGAACACCCGGAAGAGAAACATACTAGGCTCGAGGAATAGTGTTGGGACTGAATACCCTCCCCGTTATAGTGAGTGGAACTATTTTCAACTTGTTTTCATGTTTTAATATGTTTTATAAAACTTACTGTTTCGTGAACTAAGAAATAGATTTATTACTATTTAAAGTGAATGAAAATGGCTTGTGTGATTTAAATGATATATGAATGGCTAGGGGCCAGATTTAATATTGATAAAGCATGCTTATAATTGTTGAAATGAAATGTTACTTGATTTGAAATGTGAATGGCCAAGGGCCAAGTTTGAGATTGAAAATAGATGCTTTATAATGTTTTAAAATTGAAATTGCATGTCTATATTGTGATGTGAAATGAATTGATTTTGAATATATATATATATATA